>VYZU01052420.1:0-12274 GCA_013401355.1 Ceyx cyanopectus
CCAGCAGACTAGATACCACCAGCACGAGGATTTCACCCTCCAATCATCACTGTGCTGGAGACAGGAGTGTGGCACATTTTTTATGGCACAGTTTTTTGCATGTTTTTTTATAGCTTTTTTTTGGTAGCACACTTTTTTTTTTTATGCTGAGGATGGTGAGAACCTAGCCCCTGTTGCCCAGAGAGGTGGGTGATGCCCCATCCCTGGAACCATTCCCAGTGAGGTCGGCTGGGACTCTGAGTAAGCTGCTCTGGTTGCAGGGGGTTGGGTTAAGTGAGCTTTAAAGTCCCTTTCAACCCAAACCATTCTCTAATTCTATGATTCTGCAGCTCCTCATTCACCTGGAACCAAAGACAAAGTGCCAACTTCCCTCCCTTTGAAGCCAAGGAGAATTGTGCATTTTTGGGAGCAAGCTCGGGCCCTTTGGGATGGGGAGAGGGTGCCCTCTGGCTCCATTGGAATTGGTGGCATGTCCTTCTCTAGGGTTCAAAGCACAACTTCATCCTATCCAGCATGGTGATGCTTCTCATCATCTCCTCAATGTATGTCATAACAGACACTAATAAAATATAGATACACCTAATGGGCATATTCATGTGTGTGGATGTAAACTGTCCCTCTTCAGAGCAATTGTGTGCTGAAGAGCAGGGCTGGGCTTTCGGGTAGCGACAAATAGATGTGCAAAAAATCACATTCTACAACCAGTGGGTTCATGGCAGGGGGATTTTAATGAGGACAAGTCCAAGTTGTTTGCTCATTAGAAGGAGTTGAGCCAGGGGTGTTTTTACTCTGTGATCCCAGCTGGAACTCTTATGTGCTTCCATGGGAAAGTGGCACCTATGGAGAACTCATTGCTTCTGCAGGACACAAGAGCCCAGGCTCTGGAGTCTCACAGCACTGACATACTTCAGGCAAGTTACAGACCTCTGGTGTTGAAAGGAGCATCTCCTGTTGAACATGCCAGGCTGTTGGTCTCCACTGAGGGACCTCAGCAAGACAGACCACCCTGCAAAATACTAAGACAAAATCAAGAGGTATTTTGTGTTCATCATGTTTTTTGAGAATGAGACTGATGCAGCAGGAGGTTTGGAACATGCAGGACTTCAGCAAAGTGACACACATCAAGCAGTTTCCCTCCCAGTTTAGGGACAATTCCTGATGTTAAGCTGTTTCAGGAAGCATTTGTCTTTATTTTCTTTGCAGGAAAACATCCTCCCAGGCAGCTGCTCATAGGATCTAACCACCTTAGCTGCCTCTGGGCCAAGATAATGGCAAAGAGCAAAACCAGTCCTTCCTCCCTGGGAACCAGCTGGTGCTGTGGGCATCTCTCAGGTGCTGGGATGAGTTTGAGGTTCCAGGATGCCCACTGGTGTGTTCAGAGGGTACCAGGATGCTCACAGGGTATGAGGATGCCTCAGCATGCCGGGGTTCCTGGAGGGTCTCCGGGTGCTCACAGGGTTCTGGGGATGCTCGGACGATGTCGGAATATCCGCAGGGTGCCAGGATGCTGGAAGGGTACTGGGATGCCCGGAGGGTGCGAGGTGCCGCAGGGTGCCTGTGCCCGGGCTGCGGCGGGGCTCTGGTGCCACCTCGTGGGCTACTGCCTCCCGCCGCTGCACAGGGTCCGGCCCGGCCGCTCCCTCTCTGGCCGAGGGCGAATGGCCCCGGTTTGTGGATCCGGCGGAGCAGAAGCTGTGCTGGGCAGCCCCGGCGTTGCAGAGGGGCCAGCCCAGGGGCAGGAAGCTCTCAGCACCCTCTGCTCTTCATCTCGTCCTGCCAGGATTTGCTTCTTTTGCTGCTTCCCAGAGGCACACGTGTCCCTGAGCCACCTCTACCAGCTGCTCAGAAAAGCTGATGCCTTCAGGAAAAGGTGCTTTGGAGTAGAGCTTGCTATTCGGGTCACATGGGGTGTCTCCACACCCTCCTGCAGGTACAACAGCCTAAGTTATACCAGAGGAAGTTTAGGTTGGAATGTAGGAAAAAATTCTTCACTGAAAGGATTGTCAAGCATTAGAACAGCAGTGGTAGGATCCTTATCCTGAAGGTATTTAAAAGCCGTGGCCATGTGGTGCTGATGGACATGGTTTAGTGATCACCTGGTAGAGCTGGGGTAATGGTTTGAATTCAGTCTTGAAGGTCTTTTCCAACCTAAATGATTCTATGATTTATCACCATCACACAGAGAAATAGCTTAGAGGGAGTCACTGTGTCCTGACCACATCAGGACATCATACCAACTGACACAGCTCATGGCAATCTTAGGTCCTGTCTCAGTGATCCCAGCAAATCTCCTGGGGCTGGGAGGGCAGGGGAAGGGCTCTCTCCCTGAGAGAGGGAGAGTGCAGTGCTCAATGCCCCTTTCTATGTGGGATTACCCAGCCCTTCCCACTCTGCTAGTACTACCCTCATCAAACACCTCTGGACCTCCTCAAAAGGCTTCAGAGTGACGTCACCTACTGTACACCAGTGCAATCCTCCTCTGCTCGTCTCATCCTCTTCACTGACACCAGGATCTTGCAAATCCCCTGATGGGGCTGGTCCAAGCCCAGTCTTGCACTGCAGGATTAAGGAAGAAATTTTTACGCTGAGGGTGGTAACCTTGGCCCAGGTTTCCCAGAAAGGTGGTCAATTTCTCATCCCTGGAACCATTCCAGGTGAGGTTGGCTGGCCTACTGTAGTTGCAGATGTTTCTGCTCACTGCAGGGTGTTGGACTAGATGAGCTTGAAAGGTCCTTTGCAACCCAAATTATTAGAGGATTCTATGATTTGGCTTCCCTGCAGGTGGCATCTTGTGTCCAGTCATCTCCACAGCATTACCCTGGCTCCTACCAGCAGCGTGCTGGGGCTGGACCAAAGGCAGGAGAGCTCCTGGAAGAAGCAGAATGCCCCAGGATCAATCACCTAACTGCCACATCCCAAAGTCAGAACTGGATCTACACTGCCAGGATGCCTGGAATGGGAAGGTGGGGGCTGCCACTGACAGATCCCTGCCCACCTGCCTGGACCTCTCTTCCTGGAAAGAGACTCTTCAGTCCCTGCTGAAACCCATCTTCACTTCTCCTGGGGATTGTGTTGTGAGCATCCATGACCACAGCCTCATAGAGCAAAGGCAAAGAGGCCAGTTACCAACAGTACCTGGGCTCTAGGGAGGGGATAAAAGAGGTCCTGGCCTCCCCGTCTCCTGCTTTTTGGCTAAGGCTGCCACGGCCAAGCAGATGTGGTGAAACTGTCCCCCAGATTGTTTGTACTCTTTCCTCAAAAGCCCATGTTTAGGAGTAACAAGATACACCAGCCGCGCAAAAGTGGGTGTTGATCAGCACAGGTCAGAGCCAGAGTGTGAAGCCTGTTTCCCCTGACACCACTGGGATTCCCAATATACTGTGCAACAGCATCCCAGCATCCCTTCCCAGCTCCCTGTGACTGTCTGTGGAGGGAGTCAGCCCTGTATCCTCACAGAAGGGCATCGACTGCACTGTTGGGCTAGAAGGAATATGACAGAGGAAAGCCACAGATGTGTATTTGCCTGTTCTATATATTATATATTTATTTTATCATTTCAGAGCACAGAGAAGAACCAGCCTCTCTAGGTTCTATTTAGAGCTTTAGGGCTGTAGTCTGGCCATTATCCATAAGGGTCTGGCCACTGTCCAGAGGAGCCCTGCACTGCTCTTTCAAAAGAGCAGCACTTTGTAGGCTCCTACACCCCACTGAATGCCCCACTCCAGTGAAGCATCTGGGGGCATGCTGGCTTTGCAGGACCTGGCAGCCAGTTGGAACTGCTCTTGGCAGCACAAGAAGGCAGCAACGAGGAATAAAAGCAGCAGGTAGCCATCCTGTCAAGTGCTGAGAATACCGAGTTATGTCCAAAGAACCACATCCTGCTGTGAAGTTGCAGCAACACTGAGCTCTCGCACGCTGCCAGTCTGCAGCAGCTGATGAAAAGGCGGGAGACACGGGAGAAGGGAATCAGAGCCCACAGCTGACCTTGCAGAGAAGCCAAACACAGATCCCTGCTGCCCCCCTTGGTATGCCACGGTCAGGAGAAAAGCATCACTCTCTTGGGTACCTGGGTTTCCCCAAGGGGAACCATGAAAGCTGCAACCACCAAAAGCAGCTTATTCCCTCTGCCTCTCATGTATACCCCTGGCTGCAAATCCTAGCCAGAGATAATTACTGTCTTCCTGAGCAGGAAACCAGTGGAGGGACTAGCCTGGCTGCGAGGCTGGAGTGACAGCTTGGGGCTCTTTGAAGATGCAGAGAGAACTGCTAAATATGTAAATCTCAGCATACTGCTGTGCTCTCATTTAATGGAGTTTCTGACCCTCTGAAGCTGTGTAGGAGCAGAGAGAGCTGGACCCAGCTCAAACCACTGAAAGCATCATCCCTGCTTGTCTATTCCAGCCACAGGCCATCCTCTGCTTTGCTGGGTTCAGTTTTAATGGCTGGGAGTTGCTCTGAAATGCCATTTTTGAAGAGCAGAAAGCTTCTGGGTTGTATTTCTGTTTTGATTAAATTTAAAAAACAACTTAAACGAGGGAGATAAGGGTGTAGCTCCGGGTCACTTTGCCCATGGTTGGAAAATAAAGCATGTCCTGAGCTCCCCTAGAAACATCTTCAGTGGAGCAAGGCCAGCTCTCTCTCTTGCTCCAGGCTTCTTTCAGGGCTGCATCTGGTTCATGATGATAATGATGATGCCAACATCATGCTCATGCCTGAGATAATCCCCCTTTTATTACACATGTCCTGACAGGGACATATATTGCCAGCTTTGACTATCCAGTTTCTTCATAATAGCTCCTAGGGGCCAAATGCTGCTTGGGCTTTGGAGTGAGCTCATGGGGCAGAAACCTTAGAGCTGGCCCCTCATCCTACAAGGAGCCAGCCAATTCCCCTGAGACTCTTCCACCACTCAAGCCCAAGGGATGATCATGTCTGACCTGAGCAGCAGCCTCCTCATCTATGCCATAAAGAAAGCTCATCCACCCTGGACAGGGTGGGCAGGGCTGCCTTGGGCTTCTGACTGGCTCCCAATGTCATCAGAGCATCAGGTGCAGCATAGTGCTCTCCTTTCCTAGCTAAGGCCCCTGCTCTCCTTGCTGGGCTGGCAGCAGGGACTCAGAGCAGAGCAATCAGCTAAATGCTTTATCCATCTGCAGGCAGGCACAACAGGGCAGGGAAAAAAAAAAAAAGCCTGATGGGATTCTTTACTGGCCTGTCACCTTAAAGCCTCTCACCTCTCCCTGTCTTTCATCAGGGTTATAAACTACTTAGGATGTCCATCACGTGCTCTATAAATAACAAATATATATATAAGCAGGGTGCAGAGGGTGAGGCAGACAGAGGAGGGGAGGCAAAGCCCTGGGTCATCCTCTCCTGCCAGCTTCGAGACAGCACCATAGAGGAGCAGCACAGGGTCCCCGTCCGGTAAGCACCCACCTTTCTGTTGCATTCCAGTGGTATTAACAGCCTTGGGGGCAGCTGGTGGTCCTGAAGCCACTGTGACTTGCCAGCTCCAGTATTCCAGGATGAGGGGAATAATTCCAGAAGGGAGGGAGGCTGGTGTATGGAGATTATAACTTGTCTGAAAAGTGACTTGGGTGGAGGTAAGAGTGTGACTCTCATAGAATTGCATCACAGATTCATTTGGCTTGGAAGAGACCTTTCAAGGTCATCTAGTCCAACCCCCCCTGTGGTGAGCAGGAACATCTGCACCTAGAGCAGGTTGCTCAGAGCTGCATCCAACCTCACCTGGGATGGCTCCAGTGATGGGGTTAATCACAGACCCTGTTCCATCCCTACACCTTCAAAACATGCTACCAAAACCTGGGTGTAGGAACTCTTCTCACTGAAACCTTCCTCATTCAAGGTATGAGAAGAACTCAAACTCTTTGCAAAGGATATTTGGCTTCAAAACCCAGTGAATAAATCCTTGCTACCAACTCATTTAAAAATTCAAGCTCCAGATGTAGGCAAACACTCCTAACATCATAAAACAATGCCATGGGGTGGTACTGCAGACTTGCCTGTCTATTTACACCTGAACATCCCTCTGGACCACATGGATGCTTTGATCTCTAGTTCACAAACAGATGTGTGTGGGAATTCATAGTGAGCTTCCTCTATGCTTCTGTGTACACACAGATGTATGGGGCTCATCTCAGGCAGGTCTGGTAAGGAGCTACAGCCCAGAATTTAGTCTGGGGTGTGACTTGAACTATATAGAGGAGGCTGTGTTGTAGCATTGGAAGAGAGATGTCTTGAGACAGGGAGAGAATATTTTCCTCCTTACTCTGGTTCTCACCTACTCTATGACCTGGGGGGAGTTTCCTTCACCTCTGCAGGTTGGATGCTTCCCAGGTGTAACATCTGTGATGCCATGGACAAACAGGGCCTGGGGTCATCTCCAGGGACGGGCTGGGGAGGATGATGCTCTCCTCTGCTCTCCCCAACCCCAGGAGATCTTGGCATCTGTGGGAAACTGAAAAGCAAAGCAAGAAGTTCATTCCCAGAAAACAAACAAAAATATATCAGCCCTCCAGCTGTATAACCTGGCTTGCCAGGAATAAAGAGCCAGAAGGGAGAAAACACAAGGAAAACAAACCAAGAAGCAGCCTTTCCCCATCACTGGCTTCTGCTCTGGGCTGTTTGTTGCTGGCTGGGGTCTCAAGAAACTTCTAAAAATAGCTGAAGGGATCTGATTCCCCTTTTCTGGTTATCTCTAATGGGAAGAAAGCAGCTACTTGCACAAGAGGTCTCAAACCCCCTCCAGCTCTGTGGATGTCCTTGTAGAGACTTTCCACTATTCAGTTCTTCCCAGACTTTCTATGATCTGGGATAAAGTCTTGCTCTTGGACAGTGCACTGTTTAACAGTGGCTATCGGTGAGCAAACACCCCTGAGCAACCTGCTCTAGTTGCAGATGTCCCTGCTCAGTGTAGGTGCATTGGACTAGATGAGATTTAGAGGTCCATTCCACCCAAAACATTCAATGATTCCATGGTCCTGCTCCATAATTCCAGCAGCATCTGAAACACCAGAACTGCTTGAGGCTGTGCTCAGCCAGCCTCTCTGCCTTGCCATCTCTGGACTTAATCCAGCAGCACGCCCAGGACCTGCCCCAGGAGCTCAGCACACTGCCTGGGATCAAACCACTGTTGCATTTTGAGGTGGCCAGGGTCTACCCTCCTGCCTGCTCTGGGATTTATCCAGGTGAACTCCTAATCCAATTAACAAGAAGAGGAGTTCCAGACTATTTGATAATAAGCTCTACAAACACTACAACCCATCCAGCACCCCACTGTCCTCTCCAGCACAGCCACCCTTTTACTTACCAGCTACATGGGTCTTGGGGCATGAACTACCATTCCCAGAACCCTTCCTGTTGGTCCATGGTGACTAGAATGAGCACTGGAGATGTTAAATAACTCCCCTGCCAATGAAACTCCCTTTTCCTGACAGACTTGACCCCTCAAATACACATCCATTGCCAAATCAGTAGTTCACTTAAAATAAATCACAACGGAACCCCCAATCTCAGTTTGGACTGGATTATAAAGGAATATCAAGCACCCAGCCTTTGGCATTTCAGGATGGAAAATTCCCAGCTTGCGCCAGTTCTGCCCCGTGCAATGTTTGTGCTGGTAATGCTTTTGTTTCTATAAATCCTATTAGCCAGAAGCAAGCCTATAATTAGCAGGGGAAGCCGTCACCTCTCAAACAATAATCAAAAGTGACCTGGCTTCACACTGGCTTCGCTGCAAATTGCTTGAATATTGGGCTGAACAGGGACAGACAGACAGATCGATGGCTCTGGGAGCAGTTCCCACTATTTTTGCCTGCAGGATGCAATTACTTAACAAAAGTATTCACTCAGTTAGTGGTTCTCTCTGGATTTATTGGTTCACTTGCACATGAAACCGGAGGCAGATTGAAACTACAGGCTCTGATCCAGGTCAAGGGATTTGTCCAGGCAGTGCAGGACGGGTGCTGGCAGAGCTTGTTGGGTGCTGGTGGCCCTTCTGGGGGAACCGGGGGGTCTGGGGTCCCACAGTGCAGGAGGCATGTCCTGGGGTAGGCTGTGCCCAAGGGGATTACGCTGCCCAGAGCTCTCAGGGCAGAGGGCAAAGTCTGGGGACACATCACCCTGATGGGACCCACTGATCCTGCCTCAGACCCATCTCAGCTACAGCTATGAGAGTGGATGTGACCTAAAAGCTCAGCAGGGTCTGTGCCATTTACCCACTGAGTGAGCAGGAAAAGGGATTTTCATTGCAGCATCTTGGGCTGTCTCTGGGAGCTAGCTCTGGCTATTTGATGTATCTGTGCCAGGGCACCTCTTGCTTACATACAACCATGCAGCACCACACTGAACTTTCACCCAGAGATGCTTATTTCACAGCTTCTTGGCGTCCCAAAGCCACATCCCACCCTGCATGTCCTCAGGGTAGGGATTAGGCTTGCACCAGGGCTCTCCTGCCAGTCCTGCTGCCTAGCTTTGCCATGGGCTGAGGTGGGAGATGCCAGGGCAGGATGCTAAGCCTCATGACTGCTCTTCCAGCTCCAGCAGCCTCTGTCCCTACTCTGTCCCATTGTCTGGGTGCTGGCAGCTGGTTGCTGAGCTCTCGTCCCTCACCTCTTTAGGGCCACGGGTTTGCTACAGCCCACGGCTGGTACCAGCGTCCTGCACTGGCCCCAGCTTGCAGCAGCAGCACAATGGGGTCACTGTGGGTGGGTGTTGCTGTATATATGTACCCACACCACACATCTATAGAAAAAAGGGTGGCAAGCAGCCTAATCCTGAGCACGATCCGCAGGTATTTGCAGCGGCCAGAGGAGATTGGCTGAAATAAGGTGCCGTGACGCTGCCGGGGTCAGGAGCCAGCAGAGGCTGCCCCAAAGGGTGGGAAGCCAGGCAGAAGGAGGAGGAAGAGGAAGATGTCGACTCTCAGTGCATTGCCTTTCCTGAAGCCTGTTCACCTGAGGTCACCCCGAAGCTCGCCCAGGGGCCAGCGCCGCCACACGCTGCCTGCCAGCGAGTTCCGCTGCCTCAGCCCCGAGGATGCCATCAGCGTGTTTGAAATCGAGAGGGAAGGTAAGGGGCTGCTCGGGGAGGTCCTGCCTGGTGGCATCAGCTGGAGATGCCCTGTCCCTCCCCTCCACTGGTCCCTCGTGCTCCACAGGGCTCACTGTGGTGGCAAAACCTTCATGACTGCTCTCATGGGTGATGAGGGAGGGAGCCAGCAGCTGTGAATTGTGGCCAACAATAACTCCTTAATGATGTGGGAGACTGTGGTTAATGAGTGGATCAACTGTGGTCCCCAGTTCACCCAGCCACCTGGGGTGGGGATGATGGGAGGTCATGCCCAGGGCTGAGCAGTCTGGGGGGATCTGAAAGCAGGACCCGGTGAGCAGGGAGCAGCTCTCCTGAAACAACATGTGAGAGCTGGTGGGCAGGTTAGGAAAGGGGGAATGGGGAAGGAAAGACACCACACTCTGCCTCCTATCTGTGCAATACAAGGCGCTTTAAGATGCACCCCCAGCAACCTCCCTGCTTCCCTCCATCCCAGACACCCCCAGGTCCAGACTCACCAGCCATTTCTCCCTTCTCTTCAAAGGGCAAGGGCGATGTCAGGAGGGAGGGTTCATCTCAGCATCTGCTGCTGTAGCCCTGGAATCAGCAACAAGAGTAAGGAGCTGGTCCCTGGAGTATAGGCAGATGTCTCTGGAGGAGCAGAGCTGCTCCCTGGAGACATCCCTGTCCCTTAGAACTCCTTTAGACTAAGCTGGCATCAGGACACGTGCTGGTTCTGCTCATGACATCCTGCTTTCACTTCCTACATCAATGCTGGGAGGTTTTCTGGGTCTGAGTGTCCTTATCCCACCTCACCATGCTCACCATCATCCCATTCCAGCCTTTATATCTGTCTCTGGGGACTGTCCTCTTCACCTGGACGAGATCCGCCACTTTCTGAACCTGTGCCCGGAGCTCTCCCTTGGCTGGTTTGAGGAAGGGCGGCTTGTGGCGTTCATCATTGGCTCCCTCTGGGACCAGGAGAGGCTCAGCCAGGTAAGAGCTGCACCCTGATCTTCCCAGCCTGTGCACTGGGAGAGGCAGGGGAGCCTGGGAACAAGGAGAAGTTTCCTGAGGCCTCAGGGCTACTTACCAAGTCTTCTCAGGGAACTAATTCCTACAGGGCTGCTCTAGTGGAAATGAGCTTTCTGTTAATTAGTTTTACTGATGCTGTTAGAAAATCCACCAAGTAATTCCCCTCAGCATTCATTTCAAAATACCAAAGCCTCCAAGGATGACGGGGTGAACTGAAGGGGGCTGGCACCGTGTCCCTTCTCCCTTTGGGGGAGGGTGTGGACCCCGGTTCATTGGGGTGAGTAACTGAGACACATGCAGGACAGCTCCCTGCTTCCCCCAGCCTCCTAACCCCCTCCTCCCCCCTCGCAGGCAGCGCTGACCTTGCACAAGCCGCGGGGCACAGCCGTGCACATCCACGTCCTGGCCGTGCACCGCACCTTCCGGCAGCAGGGCAAGGGCTCCATCCTGATGTGGCGGTACCTGCAGTACCTGCGCTGCCTGCCCTTCGCCCGGCGCGCCGTGCTCATGTGCGAAGATTTCCTCGTGCCCTTCTACCAGAAGTGCGGTTTCGAGGCACTGGGCCCCTGCCAGGTGACGGTGGGGGAACTGGCTTTCATCGAGATGCAGCACCCCGTGCGGGGACACGCCTTCATGCGCAGGAACAGTGGCTGCTGAGCCCCCTCGAGCCTGGCCCTGCTGGGGAGGGGGCTGGAGAGAGGTTAAATGGGCAGATCGGAGCCTGGGACCCCTCTCCATCCCCCGTCCAACACCCCAGCTACACATTTTCCCTGGCTACAGCTACTCCTGCCACCACATCTGCCTTCCAGACAGGAGCCAGCCTGGTCCCATCCCAGTCCCACAGGGTTGGGGACAGAAATCTCCCTGCTGGAAGCACCAACCCTGCTGGTCTCTGCTGCAGCTGGGGCCGTGCTGGAGCCTGAGTGACTTGCCCCCCAGGGAGGGAAAGACATTGCCCTAGGAGCTGGGGGGTGGTGGGTGTTCCACAGATTTAAGGGCACCTAGTGCCATGTTTTGCTGAACCTCTCAGCAAAACCCATATGTGCCCCCAGCCCTGCACCCTGTCCCACCACCACCATGACTGAAACCCACCATGGCCAAGCCCCACCCCCAGCAGCCCCTCCATCAGGGCAGAGGGCCCAGCTGTAGACCCTTGCCCACAGACATCTTTCTAGCCCACAAATACCCCCAGCAGAGTGGGGGGGCCAGTCCAAACCAGTAGCCCCCCAGACCCATGACAAGCTTGCCGCAAAGGCCTTGGGCTGTTTTGAAGCAACAAATAAAAGATATGGTGGTGGTTTTCTACACAGCCTCTTCATGTTCCTGTCCCGCTCTGATCGTCACCTCACCGCAGATTAAGGGAGGGCACCAGTCGGCACACTAGGAGCCATCCAACCCCCCTTGGGGCATCTCAGTTTTGGGGGAGATGGGGAAATCCAGCCCAGGGGGTTATTAGATGAAAGGTGGGATAAAGGCAGAGGTGGTTTAGCCCTCAGGGAAGTCTCCATGGGTCTTTTTGCTCCAGAGATTTGGCCTTCCCTTCTGCTGAACCCTCCAAAGCCTGGCATGCTCCCAGGGAGGGACTGGAGTTGTACCAGAGGAGAATTTGAGAGGTACCATGGGACAGCACAGCCCTGCACACCAGCCCCAGCACTCCCAGCCCCACCAGCCATCACCAAAACAGAACCCCTTAAAAGTCACATCCCTGTACCTGAGAAGGCAAGAAGAGACCTCCCGTGTCCCATTAAATACGACAGGTAGAAATTTATTAAGGGGAGGAAACAATCCACAGTTTTTTTTAAAAAAAGTAGTATTAAAAAGAGACAAATAAGGTGAAGTGTCTGTCTTTGGCTGAAGCAGCACCCGCGGGACAGAGCAGAGCTGAAAACTGGCCCGTGATGGATGGAAGAACATAAGTGCCACAGAGCTCCTGGGGTCACCTGGAGAATGGTTGTGGACAGAGGGAGCAGAGCTCCCAGCCCCTGAATATTCATCCCAGGACATCCTGGCTGGGGTATTCACATCTTCCCCTTTTTAATAGCACTGAGACCCACCAGTATTAAAGCAATACATACCAGTGGAGAGACAGTCCAGCTCCAGTCTGGGGCCAGACCAGCCCAGTAGTTATCCAGACCCCAGGAAGGACCTGCCTTCACATAGTGGCTGGGGG
>VYZU01052425.1:0-32481 GCA_013401355.1 Ceyx cyanopectus
AAGTTTTTCCTTGTGTTCACCCTTTTATCCACTATAAGCACAAAGAAAACCTCCCATGAAGTCCTTTGAGGACAGAGCTGCAGGAGCTCCCATGGCAGGGCTTCCTCCTCTGGGCTGTGGATTTAAGCTGGATCCTTTTTGCCTTGTATTGTGTTGGAGGAGGAGCATGTGGAGTGGAATCCATGTCAAAATACTTTTAGAAATTAGAAAAATTAAATTT
Organism: Ceyx cyanopectus; assembly: GCA_013401355.1. Lineage (NCBI taxonomy): Eukaryota > Metazoa > Chordata > Aves > Coraciiformes > Alcedinidae > Ceyx > Ceyx cyanopectus. The sequence goes on from VYZU01052425.1 coordinate 221, forward strand.
CAAATTTAAAATCTAGAAATGTTTAGACTACCTTTCACAGTGAATGTCACTCTCGTTATGGAATAGATTATTTTGATTTCTGCTACACCAAAGCAAATTGCTATTTTATATATTCCAGGGCTGGGCTTGCTCTGCTTACAGCTGAGCTTGCATGGGGATGCCAGAGTGGTGTAACAGCTTGGTGGTGTTGAAATAACTGTATGCACACATGAGGGATTTTCAGCTTTAACTTCACATTTGACAGCAGAAAATGTGAAGAAGCAAAGCCCAGATAAGAGCCCTTAACATTTCCTGTGATTCTTTCCCCCCACACTTCTTTTTTTTTCTCCTGCTGCATGCAGGCTAATGCACTGGCATTGCTAAACATGAACTTGCTATTTGCTAACTCTCTCTTTTTTCTTTTTCTTTTTTTTTTTTCTTTTTCCTGTCCAGTTTGCATTGCTCTCAGTGATGCTTAGCCAGCAGAAACACGTTGTTTAGGACAGGAACTGCAGCTAATGATTCATTCAGGAGCAAAGGAAACTAGCTTTTTCTCCTTCATTTTCCTTTCCTAGCTCTGGAGGTGAACACTAAAGTGTGGCTGTTTCAGGGAGTGCCATTTGCATCCCAAATCCCCCTCCCAGGGGCTGTGCCCACCCAGCTCTGGTACCATTTGGCTGTGGGCAAAATGTGGCCACGTTTCCATGCTGCATTTTAGGTGGAATTTCTTGTGGTTTGGGCCTGTTGGAAATCACATTTTGGGTTTGCATGCCACTTGTTAGGTCCTGGGCATAAATTGCATGTCACCCTGGAAAACAGGGAAGAGTAAAACCCCATGTGTTTTAAAATAAATTGTTTTTCATTTATTGAAGGTAAGGGCTGGGCTTCTCTCAAATCAGGGCAGCCTGATATTGTGGGGGAAAAAAAGGTGAAAAAAAGGTGCTGGGGGTTTTGTGTCACTTCCCTGAATCTTAAGCTTGTGAGACTTTGGTCCATTTTTGTTTTAGTGGAAAGATAAAGATTAGGATAAACCATAGTGTCTTCATAGGAAAGATGACTGTAAAATGTTTTGCTCTCTCACTTGAGTGGAAGCATGTGGTTTTCAGTTCCCATAACCTTGAGGCATTACAAAATCATGATTAAAGCCCTGAGAACAATGTGATCAGCATTAAAATTGGTAAGTTTGAAAAATGATACATTGTGAGGTTTTCTTTAATTTGCTTTTCTTGTCTTCCAGCACTCCAGGTCACAGTTTTAAGCTTTTTTCCCACAGCAGTGAGGGCTGGATTGTTTTGGTTTTTAATTGTAAACTGAGGTCTTTATATAATCCACTCTCTCCAAAGCTAGAGCTGCAGGAAAACAACAGATTGTGCAAGATGTGAGAGCAATTCCGGTGGCTGGGAATAGATTCAGCCCTTTCTCAAAGGTGAAACTTTGCCACAAATATCACTTACAGTTGGGATTCAAACTGGCAACTCCAGTATTTATACCCCTCAAATGACATGGTGTGGAAACATTCAGCGTGCAAGGAGCAAGCTTTCTCATAAAGTATGTGTTTGAGGGGTATACTGAGCTTTCAGGTAGTAAAAATAGTCTACTGGCTGGCTGTACAAATTGGGCAATAATCTAGATGGTATTTGATGGGAAACCAGAAACCCAGCAGCTGCTCTGGGCAGCAGAGATGTAGATGACACTTTCTGGCTTTTTATGTTGTTAATCATTTTTTTTAAAGTTGGATTTACCTGGATGGTTAATTCCTTCATGTGCAACTGAAAAAAATAAACCAAGCAAACATAAAACCAACCCGCTGAAGAATTCATGGAGACCACACATAAAACACAGAGTCTTAGTAGGGTATTAGAGTTTAATCTGGGTGCCTGAAATACAGAAGATCCTTGATTTGGTTTGAGTCCAAGTGGTCTTTGTTTAACGGATAGCTGCTAACTTTGTTTAACTGATAACACATGTTGTGCTGTTAACTGGTCTTGACCTTTTCCCAGTTAAACTGGCTTAAAATGGAAGTGTTTATAGGGAGATTCTGCAGCCCTGGCGTCCGTGGGCTCTTTGTCTGGGCCGAGGAGGGGTTTGCTGTCTGCAGGGAGTTGAGAGCTGCACGTTTGCAAACTTTAATGACTTGTTCCAGACAACTTCTGACGTGCTCCCCACACAGCCACGGGCAGGAGCTGCTTTTTCCATCGCCAGCTGGGGGTTTGTCACTGGTCTGATTGCACTCTACATTTCTTGGGCATTTAAAACGCCACCAAATTGGTAACAGAAAGAGGGAGGCAGGTTTGCAGCCCGAGCCCAGGCTTAGCAAGAGCTGAGCGGGCTGCTGGGTGCAAGGGGAAAGTGAGAGGAGAGCTTTGTGCTCCACTTTGGGAGCTGTAGAGCCAGGCTGGGTGCGTGGCCCTGCGGATACTCCTTGAGCTGCAGCTCAAAACCAGGAGGAGCTTTCCCAAAATCAGTCACAGTGAACGGGCCACGATTAGACGTGTCAGCAGCAGTGAGCCCAGCCTGGCTGCTCGCTGACAGCGTTTCCACTCTGCCTTTCCCCCCATCTCCAGGAGCCTGCTGCAGCCCTGGCCAGGCTGGTGACAGTGGCAGATTTGCTCTCTTGCTTTCTCACCCGTGCTGAAGACAAAGGGAGTCTGTGAAGTGTTTTTGAATCCAAAAGCGTGTGGGGAGGGAGCTGTGGTGTTGCAATGTGGTTGAGTGTATTTCCCAGGAAGGCTCTTGTGGGTCCAGGGATGCTGTAGACCATCTTTGCTCCTCTGCTGGTCCCTGCTCTTTCCCTGCTTGCAAAGGTCCCTCCATTAGCTGATTGGCAGAGTGTGCAGATTTCACCAAAGGGGCTCAGAGCATCTCTAGATGAAAGGGTGCAGACTATTCATCGACTGGGGCAAAACTGCCCTGGTGCTTTGCCCTTTATTCCCAGGTCAGGGGGAAACTGTGCTGAGGGACCTCCAGGAAGGTCCATTGGTCTTATATAAAAAGCTGAAAATGAAACAAGAGGACGTGCACAACGATGCTATTTATTTCCAATAGGAAAATGTACTTTGATAGAAAAATGGGGTAGTATAAAAATGCTCAATCCTCCTCATCCATGTTGAGAGCCAAATTTGTTCCTAGTGCCAGGCATGCAGGTCTCCCACATCTCTTTTTCCAAGGCTCCTCTCCGTGCCATGGTGCTGCCTGCTGCTTGAGCTCGGCTACGACTCAGGGGAGTGAGGTCTGAGCCAGATCTGAGCCTTATCTGTGGGTCAGATGAAAATAGCAAAGTCCTGTGGACTTTCAGAGACATGTTAGTTGGCATAACTCTGGGCTGCAAGTGTTTTTAATTCCCTTCTTTTTCCCATCCATCCCTTCCCTGTTGCTTGTGTGGCTGTGCAGTGGCTGAGCCGTGGTGGGTGCTGACAGTCTGTGAGCTCTCCTTTGCTGATGCCTTCAGAAGATAAACTGCAAATGATTGATTCAGATAGTGGAAAATGTCCTGGCTCTTCTTGACATCTCTAGAGGCTGTAAAAACTCCCATTACTCTATTATCAAGAAGGATCCATCTCTGACATGCCTGAGCCAGTCGGTGAAATGCAGGCCTCACAGGAAATGAATTTTTTGATTCTTGACAACAGAGAATAGATTTGCAAGGAAAAATATTCTTCCTGGCAGAAATTGTGGTGGTCTTGGTGTAGGGAAAGCTGTTGCTGTTGGACCAGAGATCTCTCTATTTGAATCTGAGCTCATTTCCCCCCTGATTTTTCTGTATGGATATAGAAAAATCAGGTGCTGATTGCCAAAGCAACTGAACACAAATTGTTGTAACCTCTCAAATTCATCCATGCTTCCACTGAAAGAAGAGACTGTGGAGGGGAGGAGAAGCAATGTGAAGGTTTAGAAAAAAGTGCTGCCTTTTCTTATTCAGCAGAGTATGTCTCTGAGGCAAGCACTTACTCAGAGACTCCATAACGCATTAAATACCTGGATCAGGGCCTTTTTAGACAAGTCGTGGTGCAGTATGTCTTTGAAATGACCCTCATGGACTCTGCCTTTCCTGTCCAGCAATAAACCAATTCTCAGGACTAATGGTAAAATTCTGCAAGGCATGAATTCTCAACTTAAATAAATTTCCAGTAAGCTAATAGATTTTTCCAGCATATCTCTTGCAACCTATTTGTGGTAGCATCATTTTAACATGCACAGTAATTGAAAACATGGTCAGGTGATAGGATTTATAATCTTCTCCTAGCTGTGTTTTTCACACCTAGGAAAGGCTCTATAATAATAACATTTGCAGCAAGGAAATGCTTTGTGTGGAGGTGTTCAGATGGGAGGTGTCTCTGGTGGTGACTTCCCTTTGGTTAAAAAGGATTCTGGAGTTATGAGAAGCTACTATTTGGGAAATGCCACCATGAGGGGTCATGTACTTTTGCACTGAATGTTGCAGAATAGGTGGGTTGCATCCTTGTACTGATGAAGATTAATCTTCAGTTTTGTTAGGTAACATATTCTGTGTTGGTTTCCACATGCAGCCTTTGAAATATGTGGTCTTAATAAAATTAAGAGTATTATGCTGGAAGCATCCTTTGGACAAAGTTCTTTCTTCCAAGCATATATGTCCTTGCTCCTTTTGTTAGTGTTATTTATAAATCAAAAGCTATATTGATCTGCAGATTATGCCTTAAACTGTATCTGGGCAGTAGTTACTCTATTACTGAGAAAACCAGCTGCCATCAAACTTTTGGTAAATTTATCGATTGATTCTCTCTGCATTTCTCTTCAGAAAAAGAACAAGCTGAATTTTAATTTACTGGAAACACAGTGGAACATGTGGCTGCCCCCGTTCAGCGAGGGATTTAAACCTGCAAGGAACTTTCAAGAGATGAATAGTCCCATTACTTTGCAGAGGATTATTCATGTTCTTGAAGGAAAGCCTGTCTGGAGCGGGCAGTAGAGCCTCAGATCGATTTCTGGCAGCAGTGGTTGTGAGTCTTGCTCTTGAAAGCCAAATTATCATCTTGTGCTCCTCTTACAGTGGCTGCCTTGCTCTTACAGGGGGGAGTAAGGAGAAAATAAAACATCTTTCTTTTAAAAAGGGGTTAAAAAAATGGGGCTTTGAGATGGGGCATGTGGGATGCTGGGACCACACGGGATGCTGGAGATGGTCCAGCCACAGGCAAAACTGGTGACACCAGGACCTGTTGTCTCACCTTCTGCTTGTTCCCTGGGTAAGGATCTGCCCATGCCTCAGCTTAGAAAACAAAAACAAAACCAACCAAAGAAGATCTACCCCCCAACAACTACCAAACAAAAAAGCCAACACACTTTCCCACCCCCATGCCATAAAAATCCCCAACAACCCTCCCCAAAAGCCAATACCCCAAAATAAAGAAACCACAAAAGAATCCCTCAAAACAAACCAACCAAAACCTCACAACCACCCAGCCCCCAACAAAGCCAACCAAGCCACCCTTCCCCACTAATGAACAACAAAACAACCAGTGGTTTTGGGAGCTCCACTCAAGATTCCAAGGGGAAAGAAGGAACAGAGTGAGTCCAGTATTTGAGAAGTGCTAAGTTTGGAAACACGGTCCTGGGTAGATCCTCCTGCTGTTTGTGTGTTGGTTGTGGTTTGTTTTGTTTTTTTTTTTAGTTAGGTTTGTTGTTTTTATTGTTGTTTAGGGTTTTTTTGTTGGTTATTTTTGGGGTTTTTTTTATGGGTGGAGATGATGCAGGGCTTGGTTTGGTACCCTGCTCTGTATTCAGCAAGATGCTGCTGAAATATTCTGCGGGTGCTTGGTGAGTTGGATGCTGCCAGGGACCATGAAGGGTCTGGTTGCATTTATGCTACAGAGGTGATCCATGGTGTTATTTTCATGTTGGAAAGCCCTGTCCCTTCTCTGAGGCATCCTGAAATGAAATCAGCTTAAAAAAAAATCACTCAATTGCTTTTGAGAGCCTGAGTACTGTTCTGGGTCTTGGAAATAGCTGCCCTTTAAGAGGGGAGCCACACCAATGTTGGTTGCTGTGTGTTACTGTGCAAATGCCTTTCCCAGATACTGCCAGTTCAGGTAGGAAGCCAAAATCAGAAATAAAGGGGTTGGAGTGACTTAAAACCAGTCAACAGGTGCCCTTAAATTAGTGCAAGTCCTTTGTGTTACTATAGGGATCAAGAACTGATCTTCTCCATTTGCTTTTCATCAGACAGTTGAGATACCTTTAAAGAGAATTTGGCCAGGGGAGATTATAAAGGAAAGAATTTGCTTCTTAAATAAATAGTCTGCTCTCCATTGTTGGAGACTTAACAGGCTGATAAAAGCCTGCTGGAATGAAAGGGAGCCTGGAAAACCCGTTTCAAATCTGCCTTGCTCTAAAGTTTCTGAGACCAAAGACTTTTTTTTTGAATTTTTGAATACAAGCTCAACTTGACCTAGTGACTTGCTTTATCTTCATTTGTTCTTATGAATAAAGGAATATGCTAGGCATGCTTTTTTTTTTTTGCTTTTTTTTTTTTAGAAATTGCTTATAACTTAGTTTAAATAAATGGAGAAGCTACACAAACTGATGTCCTGGTCTTTAGAAATGCTTGGCTTTTAGATTTAGGTGGGAGTGTATGGAATCACTTGCCCTCTGCTTGCAATGTGGCTTGTCATTCATCTTTTAAGAGACATGCTGCTTTCTCCATATCTTTACAACCCCATTAGGTGGATGTTGGAGCCTCCAATTAGTTAAATATGGGTGGAGGGGTGACCAAGTGCTGGCTTCCTTGTGTCTCTTTTTTGGAAATGCACTTTGTATTTAAAAATAAATTCAGAGCGACCCCAGACATGGCTTTGCAGTGCAAAAATACCTGACTCTGTGATATCTCTGCTCAGTTACCCAGGGCAGAGATGCCCCTTTTCTGTTTGCCCAGCTATGCTGGGCTGTGCTCCCTGGCTCAAAAGTTGTAGATGTTGTCATCTCTGCAGCAAATTGGAGAGGTAAGAGAGATGAGAAGCAAAGAGTATAAATATTTGGGATTAAAGGAAAAAAAAGGGTGATATTGGAAGTTCCCCAGTGAAGTGACATTAGCTCTGGGCATGTTATTGATATAATTACAACATAATAAAAGCCTGGTGGTGCCGCTTCAGTGATTTATTTTCTGTTCTGTGGGATTGGTTTAATTAACTTTTCTTTCAGAGGGAAAGAGGAAAATATGAACTATCTGGAGTGTCTTTCTGCGTGTTGCTGAAAGGCAGCTCCTCCCTGGCTGACCCCAGCTCTGCCAGCTCCCCCTGCCTTCCCACGGGGCTGGCTTTGCTGAGGCTGCTCTGACCCTGCTGATCTCTGCCCCGTGGAGCAGCAGTTTGTTTCCTGCTCTATTGCAAACTCCCAGCTGGCTCGGGGAGCTCTGAAGGGAGATGAAAATGCTGTTTGGTTTGCTGTAAAGCTCTTCTGCACGAGCAGTGGGCACCCCACACAAATGGTGGGTGTGGAGTTTGATTCTCTGCAAGCCCAAGGCTTCCATCCATCCTCATCTGGGCTCTGCCACTCCTCTTCCCAGTGGCCCTGCTGCAGGGTGCATCCCTAAACTGGTGGCTGGTGATGGAGAGGAGCCTGGACTTGAACCACGACCCTTATGTAGGCTTCAGCACCAGAAGGGGGCATGGAGTGCATGGGGAGAGGTTTCTCTTTGCTCTGACAGGTCACCAGCACAGCAGAGCTACCCTTTACCTGCAGAATCCTGTTACATCCCCTGTCTCTGCTTTTCCTACCTGTGCTCCCAGGGCTCAGCTTGAGCCTGCTTCTCCAGGCCCTTATTCCTTCCATTCCCCTTGGTTCTGAAGAAGAATCACCACTTGTGCCAACCCTATTTGTATTTTTTACTTTGTCTTTATTAAAATTTCAGGAATCTCTTAAGCATTCCCACATCTGTCATGGCACAAAGCAGAATATTTCTTGACACTTGTGAAAACAGATTATACAATAGATGTGCAACCTGTATTTAACCAAAAGTGCCACAGCCATGTGTTCAAGCATGAAGCTCCAGGATAAAATTTACTGCAGAGTTGTTCTTGAAAGGTGTTTGCTGTGAGAATTTATTATTATTTTTTTTAATGTTTGAAGTTTCATTTAGAGTGTAGCTTTCCCACATTGAAGTGGGTACTCCCAATGGTCTCCATAGACCTCTCAAGTCATCATGGTGCCCTTGCTTTCCTGTGGTCACCTCCAGCATCCCTAACCCTGGCTTTTGATGTTCTGAGATGCAAATGCCTGCACAGGATACAGAGCACTGCACTGACCTCTGTCCAGGCAGAATCTGTTCCAGAGGTGTGGAGCTGCAGGCACCAGTGTTTGTCTCCTTGCTACTGGGCTTGTAGCAGCTTGTGTTGGTGGCTTTGCTGTCTGCATTAACAAAAACTTTGTGCATGGGATATAAATAATAAATGGGTGAACCACAGTGTGACTAATTGCCTAATAGTTGGACCGTTACCTAGAATATAATAGGAGCTTCTTTTCAGGGCATTTTGAGTGGGTATAATGAGACACTAGCATACAGTATTTTTATTAGAAACTTCAGGGAGTGTATTTCAAAATGCCAGGGCGCTAGATAAGCTGAACAATTAAAAATAAATGGCTTTGGAACTTGGCATTTTGATAGGCACAGATAATTAGGGGAAGATGCTTTTCTGACAAGAGCATGATGATTTGGCTTTGGCTGGTGAGAAGCACTGTCTTTGAAAACTTTTAACTTGGCTCCTGCATGAACAAGGGTGGTGGGCACAGAGCTGGAAGGAGCTGCCTCTCATTTAAGGATTGGGCTGAGACCTTTTCTCTTTTGGTCTAGTGGTGCTGGAACAAAGGTAGAAAGTGTAAACCTTGATGGCTTAAAATTTAGAAGACAGAACAATCGAATTGTTCTAATTTTTATTACTAATGTTTTGAAGCTAATCTCATCAGTTTGGGAGCTTGAGTCCATAAAAATTATAGTGACAATATTGTAAAAGGCTGCATCATAGTTGGAAAACAAAAGGCATTTTCTGAGCTCTAAACCCAAATGTGCTCAGAGGAACAAACCCTCTAAGAGCAGCAGTGGCACCATCTGATGGGTTTTGTAATGCCACAGACAAAAATAATTATGCTGCTTAGAAGAGCTTTTGTCTCCAGATAATGTTGTTAAAAACTTGCAGTGTAGTGTACATCATAACAGAACAAATCTGGAGTCTGCTCTTATTGCAGCCAGGGGAAAATCTCCTGGATTTTGTTTCCTCTCTGCTCAATATATTGCAAACCTTTTCCAAGTTTGTAAATAAATATTACCTGCTGTTTGAAAAATGACTTGGTGGTTCATCTTGCCAGTAGTGCCTGTGGCAGCCAGGCCGTTATTGCAAACAGTTGTTTCTCTCTTGGTGAGCTCTTTTGTGTGTCTTTCAGGAGCACAGGCTGTTGCAATGAGTCTGAGGTTGTCTGATTCATTGGTGATATTAAAGGAGTATTTCCTCCTTTAGAGCTCACTGGTGTGTGGATGCCTGTGGCTCCTCTTGCTGCTTCCCAGCACTACCACAGCAATTGCCACATCAGAAAATATTTTGGGTTTTGTAAGCTTGCCAAAACTTTCAGCGTTTCCTTGATGAACATTTGAATTCTCATCTGTGAGCATTGGTTGGCTTGTGGGAGAGGTTGAGTATTTTGAGTCTTTAGGTGTATGGGACTTTTAAAGTTTTGGAAACCCTGGGCCTGAAGGGGCCACAACAATTGCATTAGGACCAGGTTAATACAAGTGATTAATTTTCCCCTGCTCTCTTCAAAAACCCATGTTTTTGCTTCAGGATGGAAACGAGTTCCATGGGCCGAGAGATTCTAGTACCTGGTTCTCTCCTAACATGACTTGTGTCCTGAGGAGTGAAGTGAGAAAGATTTTACATCAGTAGGTTGTTTTGCAGGCATGAAATTAGGTTTTTACCATTGGCAATGAAGTGTCAGAGAGCAGGGGGCAGCTCAGCAGGTGAAGTCTGGCCAGGCCAGGGGCTCTCTGATTATTCCTGTGCTTATTGTGGCTCCTGTGGTTGTTATTGCCCTTGCATGGAGTTTGTTGCCAGGTCCTGCGAGTTTTGCTGTGCAGCTCCCTCATATTTGATGTGTCTTTGCCAAAGGGAACTTGCATGTTGTGCTTCCATGACACCTGGAGAAGGGCAGTTGTCCGTGTGGGAAGCTTGTGTTTGCAGCAAAACTAGAGTAAGCACAAAGCTCGTGGTGTGTCATGGTATCTGAAAGCTGTGGTGGATCCTGCTGTCCACTCTGCCTGACAACTCACACACAACCACAGTGTCAGGGGTTGGAAGAGAGCTAGAAGATCATCTAGTGCAACCNCTCCCATTGCCTCTTGTCCTGTCACTGGATGGCACTGAGCAGAGTCTGGCTCCATCCTCCCTACACTGCCCTGAACATATTGACAGACACTGCTGAGCTCCCCCCTCAGTCTCCTCTTCTCCAGGCTAAAGAGCCCCAGCTCTCTCAGCCTCTCATAAGGGAGATGAACCTTCCCCTGTGGCAGCAGTGATGGCCTCTGCAGTGCTGGGCTGTGGTGAGCTGCTGTGGGGGAGCAGAGGCAGGACAGACCTCTCTGCTCCTGGCAGCAGCACCTTTCCAAACACCTTCAGTTGCTTGTAAAGCTGCACTGGCTGAGCTTGGACCTGGGAATGCTGGACAGGGTCTGGCTGCTCCCTCTGGAGCTGCCCCAGCTCTACAACCACAGTTGGATTTCAGCTCTGGGTTCTCCAGGGGGAAGCCGTGCAGGAACGGCTCGCTGGGGTCACTTGTGCCCGGCTCCTTGTGGCTTGGGCAACTGCAGCACGTAGTGTCTTAAATAAATCCATCAAGTCTCAGACTTGTCTGGAGCCTCCTGCAGCCTGAGGGAGCCAGCAGGTTAATCCGGAGCTCCTCCAGCCCCAGCACTGGCCCCTTTGAAGTAGCAGCAGCTCAGGAGCGAAGGAGGCTTCTCAGGAAGGCTGACATTTTTAATAAGCAGCAGACTCTTATTATCTGAGCTGAGAAGGCAGTGATTTCCTTCTGCCAGTAATCCCCACTCAGGGCACTGTTCTGCTCTTTTATGACTTATTTTCTTTTCTCTGGCTGCCAGTCTCAGTGGCCGTGTGCCTGTCCCTGGGCTGCGTCCTGAGGAACTTTTGCACCTTGAAAGCAGCTTAGTCCTTCCCTCCTGGCAGCTGGAACTGGGCAGTAGTTCCTCTCCAGGTGCTTCACTGAGAGTCCTGCTGGAATAATAAGTAATGGCCCATGATTTTCAGCTGGTGCCTGGTAACTGCTCTAGAGCAGAGGTTCAACTGTTTCACACATCCTTTGGCATCCCTGATAAACTGTCCTTGACAGAGGTAGTCACAGATGTGTGGCACAAGTGTGCCAGGTACCATGGTTTACTGGGGATGATGCTCTGGCTCTCATCCTGCACACAGTCACTTTGTTTCACCTGGGCATGGTATGGTTTCATCCAGGGGTACAGCACCATGGTTCTGTGGGGAGTTAAACTGCTCCCAGGTTCTGTTCCTGTGCTGGATGAAATTACTTTGGAGCACAATTTTTGTATGCATTCAGCTCCTTTAGTTACTTGTGGATGAAATCTGCTGAAAAGAGCTACCCAGGTAGGACTGACTTTGTGGCATAGAATCAAAGCATCTTTTAGATTGAAAATGAAATTTAAGATTATCAAGTCTTACTGATAACCCAGCACTGCCAGCTCTACCACAAAATCATGCCCCTAAGTGCTGCACCTACATGTCTGAAATATCTCCAGTGATGGTGACCCCACTGCTTCCCTGGGCAGCCTGTTCCAATGCCCCATAGTGCTATCAGTGAAGATTTTTTTTCCTAATGGCCAACCTAAACCTCCCCAGACACAACTTGAGGCCATTTTCCCTCATCCTATCACTTGTTACTTGGGAGAGGATACCAACACCCACCTCACTACAGCCTCCTTTCAGGGTTACAGAGAGTGAGGAGGTCTCTCCTTCTCCAGTATAAACAACTCCAGTTCCCTCAGCCACTTTTCATGAGACTTGCTCTTTAGACCCTTCACCATTTTCATTGCCCTCCTTTGGACAAGCTCCAGCACCTTAATGTCTGCCTTATAGAGAGAAAAAAAAAACAAACCTGGATGAAATAAGGGCATGGTGGCCCACAGCAGCTCAGGCTGGCATCTCCCTGCACCAGGCTTGTGGATCAGGGCTCTTGAAAATTGTAGGGCATGCAAGTGTTGCATCTTGCTGTGTTGTCATCCCCACCAATCACATAAAGTATTTTAAAAGCAGATAAATGACCCCCTGGCATGGCTAAGTTCTGCTGTGTGTGCAGAGCTACGGTGTGTAAATCAGGAGCTCTGCTCTGTCCTGTGGTACATCTGCCTGCTGGAAGTTGGGTGCAAGTAGGATGTTACACTTTATTAGTGCTGGTAAGGAATTTACTTCTGCTAGATCTGCAAACTGACTGCATTAAATGGTGGCTTTTGAAAATATCTTTGAAATTTAAGGGGAAAAAAAAAAAAAGATTCACTTGTCCTTCATCCATGGGAGTTTCAATAATGCCATGTTATGAGCAGGGCAGATTTTACTGCCAGCAAATCAAGGCTGTGGGATTTTAGGGGGGGCTCAGAAGCTTGCACTGCTTCTGTAATGTGTCGTTGTCTCTCTTTCCCCACGAGGGTCACTCGTGGAGCACAGGGGACTGACCAGCAAAGTTTCCTCCCCTTTGAAGTGCTTGGATTCTGGCCCTGGGTCACTTCTGCTGCTGGCAGCTGGGGCTTTAATATTCTCGCAGCCAGCCCTTTGTGAGGAATATTTCAGAATAAACCACTACTAGGGAAGTTGGGTGTGAGACATTTTTGATGTGTAAGACTTTATTTTTCTTTACCAAGTTTTATTATTTCTTGCATCTATTAATGGGGCAGCAGGAGGCTCCATATGCTTTCATAGTCCCTGTTGTGTGCTCATATATAATGGATATATGCAAAAGCTCCAAGGCACATAAAATAGACACTCTTAGCCAGTTATTATGATAAAAATTATGTGCATGTCATGACCTTTAAAGCAGTGGGACTGTGTGTGCATGCTCTTCTGATACACCACTGTTTTCTATCCCTTTCTGAAGCATTTCTCACTGTAGGAGGTTTGCATAGGAGCTTGGAATATTTTTCTAATCAGCCAAGAGTCTCTTGGCTCTGATGATAACGTGTGAAGCACAGAGGAGAGAGGAAAGGGAAGAGGGACAACTTTTTTTCTGAGGGAACTAACAGCAAAGAGGTTAAAGGCGAATGGTGAGGCACAGCATGAAAATCCTGGCACCGTCTGCAGTGCTGTCAAAAAAAACACTGGTCCAAAAAGTTCTTTGTGCTCTTTGAGGCAAAAGCTATTCTGGTGCTCTTGAGGATAAAGAAGGAAAAAAAAAGTTTTGTAATCTGTGTGCCCTATTTAAAGAGACTTCTTTTTTTTTTTGTTTTAAAACTTTTAATAACAGTGCAGCCAGGATTTGTTCTTCTTGCACAGCCTGCACATTTACCCTGCTCTGTGTCAGGCACCTCTGTGCCTGGAGAGCTCTGCAGTACTCTGGGTGTGAGGAGTGAGGTGCTGCCTGGTGTGGAGAGGAGCACAAAGAGGGACTCTGTGTCCCTGCACAGCTCCATCCCTCAGTCTGTGCTGCTAGGAAGGATTGCTGTCCCCTGGGAACACAGATGGTTGCTCCAGGCTTCCTGGGGCAGTCCTGCTGTTTCCAAGGGCCTGGAGTGAAAGGACAAGGGGTAATGGGTTTAAATGAGAGCAGAGGAGATTTAGACTGGATATCAAGAAGAAGTTGTTTCCCTTGAGGGTGGTGGATCAGTGGCACAGGCTCCCCAGGGAGGTGGTTGAGACCCCATCCCTGGAGCTGTTCCAGGTGAGGTTGGCCAAGGCTCCGAGCAGCCTGGGCTAGCTGAGGGTGTCCTGCATAGGAAGAAATAGTTGGAAGTCCTAGAGATGTGATGGTCTCCAAAGCTTTTGAGTGAAGCAAGAGAGCAGAGGCCTGATGTAGCTCATGGCAGAGTCGATACCAACCCCCCATGGAGATGCTTTGGGCCACGCTCTGCTGCATCCCAGCCTGAACAAATGGGAAAAATAACACTTAGAGCTTTAAAAATTAAACATTGCCTTTAATTATTGAACATGAATAATTTTCATGCAAATTGTGCCTGGGTGTGTATTTCCAGAGTGACACAGTTGAGAGGGGTTACATTGCAGGGTGTCAGTGACCTGTGAACTGGGAGGCTGCTCATTACTTTTAGCATTTTAGGAATAGAACCCCAAAGGGTGGGACACGGGCTGGTAGAGTTGGCTGAAGAAAAGGACTTTAGTTTGCACTAATGGCTTCTGCTCTAACATACTTCAACAGGCAAGCTGGTGTGGGAATATTTTCTTTACACACCTGGGTATGGTAATTCAGGAAACAACCACACAGCAACTGTGCTGCTGGAGAGAGCTTGCTCTGTGGAGATGGTGACAGAAAATCAAGTCTCTGAAGACAGAGAGGGGAAGGTGCACCCTGTCTTTTCCATATATAACTTGAGCTTCACGAGGCAGTTTGGCACAGCCTGATGTGCATGAAGTGGTCCTGGCTGGGCATCCTCAGATGGACACTGCCTTGCTGGCTCTCAACAGTGCTTTGGAGCACAGAGCAGCTCATGTCAAGGGCAGATGAAATGTTGGCTCTGCAGCTGAAGTGAGCCCAGTGCCTTTGGGAAAGCTACAGCACTGCAAGGGCTTTGAGGACACTTAATGCGGGGTGGGTGCTGAGGGTCAAGTCCAAATCTCCTCTGTGATTAACTCCTAAAATATTTTAGTTTTCGTAATGGAATGTCAGCACTTACTGTTTCCTGATTTTAAACACTCTACAGTTTGTCAAACATTTATCTCTGTCTTAAATGAAGTCTTGAGATAGAATTCCTGTTAATTTCAAATCAATATGAAAGGGGGAGAGAAAGAAATTGCAGTCTAGCCTTTTTCTTGAATCAATATTTTCTTTAAAAGCTGAAATGTTAACTAGATCATAATTTAATTTATTTTTTTTTTTGCCATTTTGAAATGTAGCTTGTGTTTAAAGATTGTATGCATTTCCCCTGAAAATAGCTGATGCTGTTAAGCCTTGTAGCAGGCACAGCTGCCAGCGGGCGTTTAACCCAAAGCAGGCAGGATGGGAGCAGCCACTGCAGCAGTAATGTGGTATAAAGTGATCCTTCCTGTTTCTGAGCTCATCATCTCTTAATAACTTCTTGTTGTTGTTCTCTTTTGCAGAAGCCTTTGAAATTGTAGTCCGGCATGCAAGAAATTTCACCAACAGCATGTTTAGGACCCACTACCAGAGCATGGGGCCCAGAGCTCTTAAGTTTGTCGGAGAACTTTTTACTGATGTCTCACTGTACATATTGGGCTCTGACATCAGTGTTAATGACATGATAAATGAATTTTTTGACAGTTTATTCCCTTTGGTTTATTCTCACTTGATTAACCCCGGCTCCCCCGATCCCTCCGTGGAAATGAGCGAATGCCTGCGAGCAGCCAGGAGAGACCTCAAAGTCTTTGGCAACTACCCGAAGGTGATGATGACACAGGTGTCCAAGTCACTGCAGGCCACACGAGTCTTCCTGCAGGCTCTCAACCTGGGGATCGAGGTGATAAACACTACTGACCACCTAAAGTTCAGCAAGGACTGTGGCCGGGCGCTGCTGAAGATGTGGTACTGCTCCCACTGCCAGGGGCTGCTCCTGGCCAAGCCCTGTGCCAGCTACTGTGGAGTGGTGATGCAAGGATGCCTGGCGGGGGTCACAGAGATTGATAAGCACTGGAGAGAGTACATCTGGGCTCTGGAGGGGCTGACCAAAGGCATGCGTGGCATCTATGACATGGAGCACGTCCTCCTGAGCCTCTTCTCCTTGGTACGGGATGCAATTGTCCACGTGCAGAAGAATGAAGGAAAGCTCTCCACAACTGTGAGTAGCTGTCTGCAGATCCCCCTGCCATACCTTGTGTACCATGGGCTATATGTCTTGAAAGGGGTAGCCCTAGTACGCCAGCCAACCAATCTCAAATGGTCCAATTATCAGCTCCTGTCTTTCACAGAATCACAGATTCACAGATATCAGGGGCTGGAAGGGAGCTAGAAGATCATCTAGTCCAACCCCCCTGCCTGAGCAGGATCACCTAGACCAAGTCACCCAGGAACAGATCCAGGCGGGTCTTAAGTGTCTTCAGAGATGGAGACTCCACAACCCCCCTTGCTCCCCTCTCTGCCCTGCCCTAGTCCTCTGATTTTTCAAAATCACTTGGTAGCATTTGAGATTGATGTGTGTGGCCTGGGCTTCAGTGAAGGGCTTTGTCTCTTCAGGCTGGTCAGAGCAGAATGATCTGGATTCATCCTGGAATTAGCCTTGAAGCTGAAGTGTGAGATCAGGAGCTGAATTGTCTCATCATTTGCAGTACTCCCTGGGCACTGTGCTTGCCTTGAGGAGATCTGAAAAGCTGCTCCTGTGGGTGTCCCCTGCCTCCTTTAACATCACTGAAGGGTACCTCCAAATAGCTGCCAAGCAGAGGCATGTCCTGTGGCATCCCCTGCTTCCTGACTTACTAACAGAGAGCTGGTTTTCCCCTGTTCTGGTAACACATCCCAGTTTTGGGCTGCATTTAGTCCCAGGGACAATGGCACTTCTTATTTATTGGGAGAGACTTGACTCTTTGAAAACATATTGTGTGAATTTCTGAGCCTGCTAGGAAACTGCAGCTTTCTTGTGCAGAAAATCCTGCTGCTCTGTTTGAATGCCAAGGACAAATGGACATGGGTAGTGTGATGCTTCTTCTGCAGTCAGAGATTTCCTTGAGATGCAATTGAGCTGCTACATGCAGGCAGGAGTAGGGGAGGGAGGGAAAAGGTGTGGGGATGTTGTTCTAGTTTGCTTAAAGCCAAGAGTGCTTAAAATCTGCCACTGTTTCCCTGTTAGCTGCTTACTCCTGTCATTCTTGTCTTCTTTGCACTCATCTTTGCAAAAGAAGCGTATTTATGTGGGACACTGCACTGTAACTAACTCATCTTTTTTTTTTTTTTGGGACCATGCAAATGTATCAGTTTATGGATTTTGAGCTGTGTGGCATTCAGCCAGCAGCACTCTTCTGTGCCATCTTCTCTCTCTGATTGCCTGAGACATGCCACCTCATGTATGCAGGCTGTGAAATGACGTGGTGGCACTCGGGTACTTTCACACCCTCTAGGTGGTTTGGCACACATTGTGTAAGCTTGCTTTGTTGAAGGGGATTTAGGGAGCAAATCTCCAGTGAAGTTGGGTTACTTTTGTGTTGTGGTGCCCAGGAGGAATCTGTGGTTGTGGTGTTGGTTGTTCGGACAGATGGATGCAGCAACTTGTGGGCAGCATGTTAGGCTGCAGGGTAAAGAGCAGGCCACTGGCTTTCAGCCTGCATGCCTAACCCCTTTCTGGATAATCCCTGTTTTACAGCAGCCTGCCAAGCATTTCTTGTGTCCCTGGGACCACAGGGAGGTTCCAGCTCTCAGGATGGGGGTCAGCAGCTCTGCTGAGTTCAACTTCAGCTGTCATAGAGCCAAGGCAGGTTCTCCCATCAGTCAACTCTTGCTGGAACAGCAAAGGAGAAGAGATGCAATTGTAGGTTTGGCTTGAGGTCAGGTGAGATGGAGAATTCATGTTACAGGTGATAATGATGTATGCAAAAGAGAAAACCTAGCCCAAGTCTAACTCCAGTGTAATTCCAAGGCAGTAAGGAACAAAACTACATATAGTGAGAGCCTGTTTGATCTTGAAAGATCAGTTGACATATTCAGCTGTGAGCAGAAGCATCCAGCATGTTTTGCCAGCAAAGCTGCCACGCTTGTAGGTGCTAAGGCAGAGAAACATTGCCCTTCCAGGCTGTGTGCCAGGTCTTGCAAGCACACACAACATGTGCAGTGCTGTAACCACCCTGAAAGGGTAACTATTGTCCTCCCATGTCCCCCTTCTGGTGGCACAACAATAAAAATCCACTGTCCCTTGAAGATGGCTGTGTATACACCGAAGGAACATGACTGTCAGTTGTGTTATTGAATATTGAAGACCTTGATCTGTCTACAGAGAATATATTTGTGGGAGATGGAGTACCACTAAAGCTGACATCAGCCGTGGCAGTCGAGCCATAATCTGTCCATCCTGTGCCAAACTAGAACATAAATTGACTTCCTTTAAAAGAAAAAAAAATCACTGAGCTCTGTAGAACTGCTCAGTGCTTGTGCATCTGATAGAGCTGTTTGAATTCATTAGTGTCATGTGTAGTTAGGTATTTACTTAAACTTAACTCCTGTTGATTATTTAATACTTGAGTGATTCTTTTATTTGCTCCAGAGATATTTTTGAGTGATTGGAGTGAAGAGGAAAAAAAATCCAAGCCAGGCAAGTCAATTGTCTGGCAACTGTCACTAAAAGAGAAAGGCCACTATTTTTTTAAAGTTTATTTTAAAAACACTGATGTTTCTCAGCTAAGGCTCTTATGTCAAACCTGAGCCCAGAGCAGTTTTTATTACAAATGAAGGTATCAGCTGTTCAGTAGAGGAATCAGGCAGTAATGGAAGTGCTGATAGTCTGAACTACAGCACTGCAGATGGACTGACTCTGACAACTGGTCTGCATCTGAGATCTGGGAAAATTCCTCTGCCTATGTGTGTTTTTTTTAATTATTATTTATTTATACTGTGCTGGAATGAAAGTTTCTCTGTTCAACTTATCAGCACTTATCAGGGTTTCAAAGAATATACCTAGAAGCAAACAGTATAATTTACTGTTATGTTGTAAATAGCATTATTTTTTTTACACCATTCTCATATCAAAGTATAAAATGTGGAAATTGTCTTTGAAAATGTGAGGTTTTGCTCTTGTGCTGGCTTCTCTCTTATTGCTAACATTGGCCACTACTGCTTCAGTAGGCAAAGTTCAATTCACCTGGATGTTATTAAGGATAATGACAGGTTATTTAATTGTCATTAAAATCCCCTGGAATTACAGAAAACTTATCTTCCATGCCCATAGTGATTATAGCCTGAATAACAACACTATTGCCCTTGCCTGTCCTCTGGGCTGCTTTGTTTTTTTATGGCATTGGTGGCACTTTGCAGCAGATTTTCCTCCTGCTGTTTTGGGTCCTCGAGTGCATTACTCAGTTGAGCATCTTTGCTCCATGCAGCTCTGTCCCCCTCACCAATCACTCCATGGCTGGGTGTGCACACTGCCATGGGCACCTGGACTCCCCTTTTACCTTGCAGCAGACCTGGCTACAAAGAGCATGTGAACTGGAGCTGGAGAGGTGTTGCAGAGCCTCCTGATAGGTTTCTGAGGAGCTCTGCAGTCCCCAAGACAGGGAGTCCTGCTGCTGTTAATCTGCTTTTGGAAGCTGTGTGCCTCCAGGCACACATTTAAATGTGAGCCTGTGAGCTTGTGTTGTTCCTGGTGTGTAAACAGCAATGCAGAAAAGTGAATTCAGTAATATGGCAGTAGGCAATTCCCACCCCAAGCTTTGCTTTAATAACTAATTTATCAGAGCTGGTGTGTTTTAGGGCTTTATTATTTCTACCATTTGTCTGTTTAAAAACTTCATCCCTAAAATATGCTATTAAAATAATTTATCAAGGAGGCTGAGTCTCGGGGCAGATGGGCAAAAAAATAAATAATCCTGTCTAGAGCTATATCTATATTAATTTTCTTATCTGCTACTTTTTCCCTGGTTGAAAATGTGCCTAGTATGTCCACCTCTTGAAAATATTTTAATGATGGATGTAGGGAAGAGTGATTTTTGTCAGCCTCTTCATGCTTTCTATCCCAAAGACAGACAAGCAGAGGGATGCAGTAAAAATGAACTTCATGAAATACTCAACCCCATCACCCCTTGAAGTTTGTGCTTTCTCTGCTGTTGGAAGTGGAAGAGAGACAATAGGTCTGGGTGTCTTATATAGGTAATGGCTGATCTCCTGTGGGGTTCCCTACCTAAAGCCAGCAGGGTCAATTTATTTTAAAAGGATGCACAGTTCAGGTGTGAAAGCTGTTGATTTGACACAGATATTAATTTATCCGTGTAAGTATTTTTTTCCTTAATGCTTCCCCTCCTGAAACTCATCAGGGTTTTGAACACATCCCAGCAGAGTGGGAAATGAGAGGCAACTTATAGCACAGTGAGACACGAACCAAAGAAGGTGGGTGGCTTGGGGTGAGGCTGTTGCCATGTATTGCCTGTGAGGAGGAGGATGCACTGCAGGTGTGAGTTGTCAGAGAAAGGGATGCAGATTTTGGTTGCATTAGCTGCTTTGTCCTGCACTCCCAGAAGGACACGTGTCCCCTTCCAGCCCTTTGGATGGGGGTGACAGGACTTCTGCCCTTTAGCTCTCACATGGTGCTTCTCTGGACACAAAGCTGCAGTTGCTATCCCTGCCTCACACAGCAAGACTCTGCTTGGTGGGACCTGTGCACATTAGCTTGATTAGGGTTAGGCACAGAAGATGCTGTGGAGCTGATGTGTCTGTAACATGGCTGTATCTAGGAAGCAGAACAGGTTGCAAAGGAATACAAGATTAGTTTTGTACAAGATTAGTTTAATCTGATAGAAAAAAGTATGTTATGAAAAATACCAGCAACTCACCTACCAATAAATTGACATTATTCTAGGCTTGTCAGGCACTTGTGCCCCAGCTCAGGCATTTGCATCTCTAAGGAGAAATGCAAAGACATGGGCTGATAAAGTCTCCCAGCCCCTGCTGCTTCTGGTTCAGTGGCTGGAAGTGTGCAGCTCTATCTGAAGAGTGTTGTCTAGAAAGGAGGGAGTGTGGAACTCGGCAAAGCTTTTTTCTTCTCTCAAAACTGATAGCTGAGCTTCTAGAAAATCCTGTGAAGTTGCAAAGTGAAGGTAGCCAGAGCTTCCTTCAAACATCACACCCGTGTGTACTGAGGAGGGGAGCAGGTTAAAGCAAGGGTACCAGCAACACACGGGAACAGGGAGTGCTCTCTGTGCTTGTGCAGTGAGCAGGTCCCTCCTGTTCTGCTTCCCCACAGGAACCTTTAAAAGACAGCTCAGGTCTGGGGTGATTGGATGGGGTAGCTCTGCTGCAGAGCTGCTGAAGAGATGAAGCCCCAGTGCAGGCTGGGGTTGGGCTTTTTGCAAAGCTGGAGTGTTCACCCCAGCCAGGGCAGGCAGAGTGCCTGGTGTGAACCCAGCTCTGACTGATCATAGGAAGCAGATGGGGGAGCCCCAAGAACAGAGTAGGGCAGACTGGACCCTCACTTGTCCTTGATTTTTTTGAGGAATCCTGGTAGGGAGACCATGAGCCTGCTGACAAGGTAACCAGCTACTGGGATTAGTTGTGGCACTGCAGAGGGAAGCATTGCTTTGTTGCAAATTGGTGTGGAAATTTGCAGATGCAGAGAGATAAAAATCAAGAACAGGTAAATAAATGGAGTTTAGGCCCCCGGGGAGTGAAAATATCACCTGTCACCTTACTCGGGGATTCAAGGCATTTGTTGGCATGGTGATGCTGGTTTGGTTTTCCTTGGATGCTGCCTGGGAGCAGCTTTTGGAGCTGGCTCACCTGGCAACTTGCTGGATGCTGCTGTGCTTGGTGGGCTGCAGCAGCAGGGAGCTCTGGTGAATTTTCCTATCTCCTAATGGATTTCTTTCTGTGCTGGGGCTGGCAAGAGACTTGTGAGGAAAGCTTTGAAATTACAGCACTGTTAGAGAAGTCATTCCCTTGGAGACGCCGAGATCAGTTTCTTTGTACGTTTAATGCAGTTGCTTTCTGTTGGCATTGCTCTTGGGATAGTCAGCTGGATGTACAGCCTCTATATTTTCACTTTATTGGCCAAGTTTAATCCTCAGGCTGTTCTCTAATGCTTGCTGGTAGCTAGCTCAATTTTTCATTTAAAGCTGGAAATATGGGTGAGGTTTTGATTTTTCAGTAAGCTCTGACCCACTCACTATCCCAAGATGTGTTTATCACCTACTTTTGTACCATTTTGTGGTACATGGTGTAATGTGCCTGATAAGGTGTGTTAAAGCAAACATCTGTTCCTGCTGCAGCATGAAAATAAAACTGATCACCAAGGAGAGTATCAGCAACGTTCCCCTTCCTGTGAAAATACCTTGGGGGTATTACAACCAGTTATCTGAAGAGGTTTCAGATATTAAAGATTTTCTGATAGCTGGGGAAGCATATGGCAAGGTGTTGATTTTGATCTAGAAATCCCTGTGTTGTTGGTGACTTGGCTGATGCTGAAAGAGACAGGGCAGAAATTATTCATACCTGTAGTTTTACAGCTCTGTATCAACGGTTCTGATCCAGCAACTTTGGAACACTGATACTGGTCTTAAATCTTTGGTTTAATATTCGAATACACAGTAGTAAATTCAGGGTCTGCATCTCATTTTTGGAAGGGACTTTTTCATTGATGTTCTTGACTGTCACTTATCTCTTTAAGTGAGTGAAGTTCAAAGATTGTTCTTGGCACAGTGAAAGTTTTGCTTCTTGTCTGGCCTGGGGAGGGAAGCCATCAATGTCACCATTAATTCACTGCTAACGAGGTGTCTCCAGAGGACATGTGTAACACACTTGCATGGTCTTCAGTCAGCCTTGCCCTCTTTCTGCTGGGGTCCAGCATGGGCAGAGTGGCATGCTGAGTTCCTCTCCTGCTTGCCCCATTGGTTCAGAGAGGCTTTGGGTCAATTTGTCACCTAACTGGGTCTGGATGAGGCAGTCAGGCATGGGGGGAGCACACAGCACAGAGCTGCAAGGTGGAAGCAATGTGTGTGTGTAGCCAGCAATGCTCAAACCTTCCAGAGCAAAGCCAGAGGAGATGGCATTCAATAGCAGTGCAGGTTTAATTTAAAATAGCAATTGGTTATGCTTCTCTTTGTCAACTTTGATATTGTCCTTTCCCCTCTTGCTCTCCCTCTGTCCTTTTACCTGGACATTTTGCAGCCTCTGGCATGTTGTGCCATTTCAGTAGAATTTGCAATGGTGCTTTTTGTTTTTAATGAGAAGTAGCTGGTAGATGGGAATGGGGCCCCTTCTGCCTGCACTCTCACATGGCAGCACAGGGAGCAGCCTTTGGCAGCACGTTTGATGCCCATCCCACTTTGCACTGAAGCTCACATGGATCTTTTCACTGACTTCAGTCAGAAGCCAATCACTCGGCTGGTGGCAACTTCATCCCAGCTCCTCTGCAGCTTAAAAAGAGCTTTTTAAGACTGCTGCATTTCATGGGCGGGAATATCATCTGGTGCCCACTGAGCCTGGCTTGATCTCACTTCAAATCATGTGTTGGCTGCAGCGTGAGCGAGATGCTTACAGGTTGCACACGGTGGGACGTCTTGCATCTTTTCCAGGCTGAAGTCAGAACAAGCCAAAAGATCTCGTGCAGCTTAATGACTAGTTCTGTACGCCTGTTTGCTCGCACTGTGCCTTGTTTTAGTGGAGGAGCTGATTTGTTGCTGTGCAAGTGGCTTCCCAGTGTTTAAAAAGCTGCTTGGTTCTGAGATGCCCTGACATTCGTACAGAGAGCTGCAGAGGGAGTGGTGCAGGGTATGGTCTTAGCAGCTGGAAATGAGGGTACACAGCTTTGCAATATTATGCAGCTTTCATCACTGCACAGAACATTTTTATTTTTTTTTTCTCATCTCTTCTTTTTCCTGGCTCCCATGGCACCTGGATTTGGCAGCTGGACATGGGGTGCTTTGGGACAGAGGAGGGAGCTGGTAATCGTGTCATCTAAAGGAGGTTGTGTTCATTGCAGGAGAGGGTATATGGGGGGTGTCTTGTCCTCGGGCACTGGGGTTTAGGCTTTGAAATGTAAAATTGTCTCACGTTGTAATAAATTGCAGTGTTCAAGGACATGATGTGATTTACCATTAATTAATAATTGGGTTTAAGTGGAAAAAAAAAAAAGATGAGTTTCAGGCTGAACCAAAGATCACAGCATCAGAAACTTCCCTCAGGATGTCTGGAGGTTTCTGCTGCTTCAGGACCCATGGGAGAGGTGCTGGCCAGGGAGGAGCTGCCCTTCTGAATAGGGAGGGCTGTGGCACAGCCCACTTGTTGCAGGTGTATATGTAGCTGAACTTTACAGCTGAGCCTTCTTTGGAGCTAAACCAATCTTTTCCTTGCTGAGATCCAGATTTGATTTACTGGAAGGATGTGACTTGGTCTAGGTGCCCCTGCTCTGGCAGGGGGGTTGGACTAGATGATCTTCTAGGTCCCTTCCAACCCCTAATATCTATGAATCTATGAATCTATGAAGGATGCTACAAGCTGGTGCATGATGGAAACAGGAGGATTTTAGGTCTGGGCTGACCCACCTGGCTTCTGAAGAACCCAAAGAGGAGTTCTATTCATGGCATGATCTGCCTGCCTTCTTATTTAACTTGGTCCAGACCATCTCTCCAGACAAGCCATTGCCCTCTACACTTGCTGGGAACTGGGGAGCCGCCTCTGGGATTCTCTCTCAAAACTGGCTGACAGTCTTTGTTTTATCAGACAGATAAAACCTCTAAGTATCAGCCCTGTGGATACGGCTCCCTCAGATTGCTGTAGCTTCCTGCAACCTCTATTAACATAGATGCCTTATTAGCAAAATATATTCTGGCCCATTTCCTTTCCTGAAGATTTTTATCCTCGCTAAGACCTGCAGCTTTGCAACGCCAGACTTGTGCTCACTGATATCCATCTCTTTATACTTTTTATGCTAAACCCTCTTTTGGCCTCATTATCCATGACTGCAGTTTCCACCAAGACCTCCATCTGGGGTCATTCACCGGGCATCCTTCATCTGAACCGTGCTGAGTTTACTTCCAGTGACAGTAACCCCCGTGAGTGTTGCAGCCTTAAAACTAGAACTAACTCTCCCATTAGCAATGCTGATGAATGACCCAAGAACAAAACAGAAACTTAAAAGCGACTCTCTGCAAAGCAGAAACAGAGCCCAGAGCTGCCTGGGCAGAGCAGCAGTGTTTTGTTTTGCATTGGAGAGGATGAGGGGCTGGGTGGCAATGAGTGTTGTGCTTCATTCTGAATTCTCTGCCTGTGTGTGGTGTTGTGAATTATATAATTTTTACATCTTTTGCAAAGTGGCTTTGAGGTACCAGGGATGAAAGATGGCATCTACAAATACATTTAGCTGAAAAAAAAAATTACAACAAACAATCAAGGCAGATTTCTCACCCATCTGCTGCAGCAACACAGCCCTCGTTGCCAGCAGAGCTCTCGTGTAGTGCTCTTGCCCTTTTACAAACCAGTGGCCTTTTCCATCCCTACCTGTTGTGTTCCCTCACTAATAAACCCCCGAGGGCATGGAGCCTGTTCTCGGAGGGTGAAGTTTGCTGCTAACTGCACTGTTCTTCCAGAGGCTCATTTGAGCAAGAGCAGGCTGGCTGCAGAAAGCTGTGCCGATAGCCTACAGCGACTTTGGCAGAGTTATTTCTGTTTAAAAAGAAGAAAACAACAACAAAAAACCAACAAGCCAGCAGTTGGGGAATTCAGCAGTTTTTTATGCAGGTGTATCTTTCTAACCCGATCAATTTTCACACCCAATTCTCTTCTGTGCAGTTGGAGGTGGTAGAGATGATGCTCTTCAGCCACTGACCTGGAGAGAGTGAGGGAGCCTGGTGGTTAGTCAGGATAATTTGGGGGTGACTGATGTGCTCTGAATTACGTCCTTCTAAAGCTTATTAACTCCGGGATTGCTCGTATTGATCTGTATCACTGTACAAATAAACTTCATGCTGCTGCTCTCCAGACAGCAGCTATTGCCATGGGTATCCCATGTTAGAGTCATCCATCCTCTGTCTCCTGCCCGAGGGACAGCCCAAAAAACAGGGAGCAGAAGGCACCTGAGGGCAGTGGGAACTGCATAAGGTGATCCTGGGATGTCTCTGACCAGCAAATTAGCACCTGCAGCTCAGAGTAGGTGGCTCCAAAAGGGTTTGCCTGGCAGATGCTGAAAAACATCCAGGATGCTTTGAAGCCTTGTTGCATGCAACTCCCATTGCTGGTTAGGAGCCACAAAGCACTTCAGTTGGACTTCCTATCTGAAGACCTTGATTCAAGACTTTATCTTTTCAGTGAGCTCTGGAGATGCCCACCTTACAACTTGCGAGGTGAGTGGAAAGTAAAAAAGATGCTCAAAAATCCATTTAAAATATTTATTAATTTTTTTTAACTTAATGCTCTCCCCGACCCTTGCCTTAGAATTGTTGCATCTCAATTTATTGGAATCTGTTTCTTGTAATCAAATTTGAGTCCTTAGTCTGACAATATTACTAAAGGTGTTGTGATAAAAGTAAAATTAAATTGACTCCAAACAGTTGAATGAGTCACTTTAATATATTAATCAGACATATAACATAGCATTCTAACAAGGATAAAAGTGCACACCGATTTCCACTATAAAGATATTCTCAGCCAAGCAGAAGCTAATCTAATGCTGTAAATCATTCTGTAATTCAATTGTACTAACCACAGTACATGTAAAAACAAGATGTGCTACAACAAAGTCTCAGAAAAGCCCTGCAGATATTTATGTCTTTATAGAAAAGAATGATTTACATTTTCAATAAGTCTGATGTGTCTTTTGGAAAAATATAATCCCTTTAGCATGAGCAAAAATCTAATGGGAGTCTTTTTACCTCGTCTGCCATATTTTGGGTAAATTATCTTGGCACTGACCTTTAATTGGATTAGACTAGGACTGACTGTCAGGGAAAAACTCATTATGGATCTGGTAGCTTCATAACTAAAAAAAAAAGCAACAGATGAAGAAAACCAAAACAAAGAAACCAAACCAGCACCAAACAATCAAACAACAAACAAAACAAAAGCAAAACAAAACCAAACACACACATCCACCCCCCCAAACAAAACAAAAAAAACCCAAAAAACAAAACCCACAGGGCCTTCCTGAGCCCTTTGTTGGCCTCAAATACATTCTTTTTACCAGCAGCTAATCTCTGCTTTGCAGAGGCATTTTTGCCACTTTCCACTAATAATTATTACACTTCTATTTTAGGATTTGCTTGGGGAGATCTACAGCATTGCCATGGGGAAAGCCTCCTGCACCCCTCAGCAGGGGCTGAGTAACATCCTGGGGGGTTGCTCCAGGTTTAGCTGGAAAACAAATGGTTGCAATTACTCTGCTGAAGATACCCAGCATCTTAAGAACTGTTTGAATTAGTTGGTGAGCTTTGGTGCCTCCAGCCTTGTTATTTTAGCAGCAACTGGTCTTTGGAAAAAGAAAGTTGGGGTGAAGGGAGCAAAACATGGTTGCTGGGGTGGGTTATTCTGTGTGGAGGTGAAAATGGATGGAGTTGTGGTCCTTTTTAAGGGAAGGGAGGAATGATGGGTACCTTTGTGGTTGGAAGGGTTTACAATTCAGCACGGGAAAGGAGGAGGACATTTTATTGCCAAAAAAAAATATTAAATGTATTATTAGTGGTATAAAAACCTTTGGGGTGGTTTCAGCACAAGCATTTATTGAGGTATAAATCTGAAAAGATGCGAGCTCAAGTCTGCGTGGGTTGGGAAGCAGGTGCTGGTGTTTACCTATGTTGATACCACCAGTTAAAGCAGAGTTAGGGGTAAGCCTTGTGTGTTCTATTTAATATAAATATTATGCTTTCTATTGGATTGCTGATAGAGAGAGAGAGAGAGAGAACTAATTAAAGAGATGGGATATCATCAGTAAATTTTTCTTCCCTGAGATTTTATGAGCAGTAATTTGAAAGGAGCCATATTAAAGTCATTGAGGAGCAAGTTAATGCTGCGTTTCTAAGAATATTGCCCTTCTGCTCAAAGATTATATTCAAGAATAAACAGTGTACAGTAGCTAATTGCTAGCTGACACATTATAATGGCTTTATACTTCCAAAATTGAATCAGTCTGGTTAAAAAAAAAAAATACAAAAAAAAAAAAAAGGAAAAAGTAATGCAGTAACTTTTTAATTATTTAACGATGTATTTCTCAAAGAATAATTGAATCTCTGCTCATGGCTGCCAGGGGAAGGTTGGGCTGGTAGGTATTGACAACATTTGCAACCCAGCTGACACGGCTGCTGTTAAATAACCTATTACAGGACCTGTCTCTGGTTTGCTGCCTTACTTTCCAGACTGATGGCAGGTATCTGTTTTTTTCTCTCTAAATTAAGCTGCTAGGAATTTATTTCTCTGGGATTGTTCCTTTCTGTAGCGCCGCAGGCACAAACATGGTGTGATATTAAACCACAGAAAGCTGCGAAGGAAACCAATTAACCTGGGGAAGGAAAATAACAAGCTCGTGGCATTTGCCTGGAGCCACCAACCTGCCTTGGCTTTGCCCTGTGCTGCTTCTCACCACCCCAGCCTCGGTGCTGGGGGAGCCTCTCTGGGCAGTGGGGCTGCCCCAAGCTGCTGGAGAGACGGGTCCTGGCTTTTTCATCACCAGCTCCCCCGAGAGAGCCAGAGCTTGCAGCCTCTTTGGACCAAGGGGTCTTTTTGTTCCCTTACTGGGGCTTTGCAAAAGGCAGAGGTGCAGAAAGTAAGTTCTTGGTAGAAACTTTTAATCCCTTGAGCCAGTTCCTTGCTTTGCTCCTCAGACTGTTGGGATGGAGTAGATGTAATTGCCTTCCACAGGAGTGTCTTCTGTGGGCCTGCAGTAGCCATTGGTGTGGAACAGAGATGTGTTTAACATCCTTTAAGAAAAGGACCTCGCTACCTTGATTTCAAATTTGCTGGCAAGTGAAATGATTCAGTGCTACTGGTTGAGTTTGGAACATCATTCTGAATCTGTTCCTGGGTGACTTGGTCTAGGTGATCCTGCTCTGGCAAGGGGGTTGGACTAGGTGATCTTCTAGGTCCCTTCCAACCCCTAATATCTGTGAATCTGTGAATCTTCAGCCTCCTTGAGGAGTCACAGTCCCAAAGGTTCAGCAGCTTCTGGGGTTGGGAGCATCTGTACCCCCAGCCTCTGCTGTGCATGCATCTTATGCACATACTATAAAGATCATATTGCACAGATCTACCTTAAAACCATGAGGAGTGTATTAGTATGTTACAGGGCCCTGTTCCAGGAAATAGCTCCACTTGGGAAAACTGTATAAGCCATGTGCTTAAAATACAGAGAATGTTTTTTCCTTCCCAGTTAGTTGGCCAGTTTGGGTCTCAGCTCTGGCTGGAACACCAACCACCTCCGCTGCAGTTTGCTGCTGAGGTCCAAACATCAGAGCTGAAATGCCAAAATTTTGTGTTGAATGTGGAATTTACAAAACACTGGAGGGAAACACTGACTTGAAAAGTAGTGCTTTAATTACATGTCATGGGTTATAAAGGCAGAAGGAACAACTGTGATCATTTAGTCCGACTTCCCCTCTACCTATAAATAACAATAAACAGCTTTTTGCTCAAACACAAAGCAGCTTTCTTTGGTGGATTAAATGCTGCATGCTGGGGATGCCAGAAAGAAGAAACATCTTGTTTGCATTATTTTATGTAGGTTTGAAGGGGCTTGACTCAAGCCGAGGTCACGATTCCTTTGGGGGAGAGGGCATCCTGCACTGGGAGAAGCCAGGTCAGTGCAGGGGTCAGGATGAAGTGGGATAAAGTGTTGAGGTGCCTTAGATACTGCAGCACATGTACAGGACATCAGGCCCTCCTGTGGACAGGGTGGCATGTCATAGTGGGAGCAGAGATGGAAGTGTGGTGGTGACCTCAGTGTGATTTAAGCTATTTGGACCCTGACATGGGTCAGGGGGGAAGTGCAGACAGGGATCATCCAGCTTCAGCTTTGGCACCAATGGTTGCAACCCTTGAAAGTCCCTTGCACTCCTCATTGCTCTTCTGAGCTGCTGCCTTACTTGGGCTCTAGGGTTAACCACATGGTGCATCTGACCTGCCAGCTCCTGTGACCTCTGTCACATCAATGCACGTGGGTTTGTGGGGAGTACATCCTCATCCTGTCCTAAGGAACTAGCACCAGTTCCCCCTTAGGTCACACTGGAGCATGGTGACCACCTTGGGCAGCAGCTGGGGTCTGCAAGGTTGGCTGTGCTGTTGAATCCTCTTCCATCAAGTCTTGTGTCCTTTCTTCTTTTTCTCCTCATTGGTGGGCAGAGCTGTCTTTGCAAACAAGAAATGAGGCCAGGGAATGGGCACCCATCATACTTCTGTGGGCTGGACACCAAGTCTCAGCAAAGCGTCTTGTGATGCTCAACATGAAGGATGGGAAAGAAAAATGAAGTTGCATTTCCTTCTAAAAATGCCTCCAAAAGGCATCTGTGGTCTGCAGGAATTTGAAGACCTGGTCTTCAAACCAGGTGGTGGTGGCCTCTAGTGTAACCTGGCCTGGTAGCTGCGGGGGTCCCTGGGCATTTGTAGCGTGTGTCTGCAGCATGTGTTGGGCGTCACCACGGGCACTGATGTGACAGGCACTCAGTTATTCTAAGCATTAGTGTTTGTGTGCATTTTACACATTATAGCATTGCATTATTTAAAGGTAATGCATTATTAAATGCTCTTCTCCTCGACACGGAGAGTAGGTCACTCCCCACGATTCCTGCTGCTCTGGGCGAGTGAGTTAGGATGTTGTCTCTTATGTAATCCTTGCAAGGTGATGTCTGAAAAATGGCACTGGTAATACTATAGAGCAGCTGAATAGCATGTAGTAGTACTCCATTAATGAGGAATTTTGGTGAAAAATGTGTAGAAGACATTTACCTTACACTAGCTTTCATCCTTCTGCTCGAGTGATTGGAACCAGAAGAACAATCATTAGTTAATAATGATGTGCTTCCTAAAATAAAGGCTTGTAAATTCATTTTTATGCCCATAATCATATTTTCCACCGTGAGAAGAGGGAGCAGGGCATCATCTCATTCCCATCTTCCTGGCAAAATGTATATAATGCTTACAAGCATATAATAAGAGTGTTTGTCCTAGCTAAATGTTTCTTCACTTCTGTTAATCAGCACTGGGTTGGGAGCGTGGCAATGCGTTGCAATCACTGGGGTAGTGTGGCAGATTTAAATCAGTAATAAAAGCCCTGGGGAAATTAACAAGACAAAACATTAACCACAGACTAAACATTAACATATATTAGCATTTTTATTACACCTGTAGAAATGGTAAATGTGCTTGGTTACTACTATTAAAAAGTTTATGTTCTATCGCACATCATCCCAATGTATATTTTTGGTTTAAGCCCTTTAGAATTTAATTAAGTGAATTTCAATAGAGGCACTTGAGTAATAGACTTCAGGTTCACTTTTATGGTGACTTTGAAGATAAATGGGGCACAAATGTGTTCTTTATAATGCTAATAATATTCCTGACGTGTAGCAGAGTAGGTTGTTAAAAAGAATTGAGGAAGAAGCACCAGTGCAGGCAGATGTGCTGCTGAGGCTTTCAGCCTTACTGGTCAAAGTGGGTTTCATTGCTGAATGATGCTTAGGGTTTGTGAGCACCAGTTGGTTCCTCTGAAGGCAGCATGTTTTCTTGAGGTCTGGGGTTGTCTCTTCTGTCCATACCGTAGCAAATCACCCTTTCAGAGGCTGTGTTCGAATAAATTACAATAGTTAATAGCTTTTTGGTTTAATGTGCAGCTTCTCCCAAAGGAAGCTTGGGAATAGGTATAAAATGACATTTGTGAACTCCAGAGAGCAGAGAAGATTGTGGGAGGAAATCTTCAAAAATGAGACCATCCCCTTGAGGGGAAAAAAGTAGTGTGTCTTCCTGGAGAATGAATCTATAAGCAGATGAGTTCACAGAGAAGACAAATGGAAACTCCATGTAAAGTTTAAGCAAAGGTCAAATTCAGCAAGCTCTCCTTTAGAGAAGAGTGGAGCTCACAGGCTGAATAAGAAGTGGCAACAGCAGCTATTCAGCAGTGTCTAATGCCTGGTCTCTTCCAAGGAGAAGTTGATTAGCTTATTTAAAATGATAAAATTACCTTTAAAGTGCTTTTAGTCTTAAGAGTGATGCTCAGTTTGGCACTGAGGATTCCACCTGTGCTGTTTTCCAATCTTTGACCCCCTGGATTCGCCTTCTGGCATGCGAGTCAAGAGGTCTTTCCTTGTGCCTGGGCAGCAGAGTGGTTGCCTGCTGTGATGCCATCCTGCCATGGCTGGGCTGGGGCTTTGCCCTCCATCAGCTGCAAGAGGGCTGTGATGCTTTGCATGGCACTTGGTGGTGTGGTCGTTACTCTGGGGGGGTTTTTTTGTTTGGTT
>VYZU01052426.1:0-14785 GCA_013401355.1 Ceyx cyanopectus
CCTCACTCCCCCATCCTCAGTCCCCCAGCCTGCACCCTGCATCCCACCTCCCACCCTGCACCAGGCAGCTCTGCTCCGCCAGCGGGGCCAGAACACTGTAATTGGATCTTAATTACACAGCTCTCCGCGAGGTTATTTTTATTTCTTTGTTTGTTAATGCAATTATTTAGCTGCCCTATTTTAGCCTTGACCTTGCAGGAAGAGGGTATTTTCCAGTCAGCATAATGCTTTATCTTTGAAAGCTACAATCAATAAGGATAATTAATGATGCCTGCTGCAATGATAGCCTCAGCAATCATTAGACCACATTAATCCCTGCAGTCAGGCTGGGGTCAAGGCCAGCTAAATCATTCACCTAGGGGTGGAGAAATTCAAATCATTTACCAATTTAAACCCGAGGAAACAAATCCAACTTTATTTCTCGGAGCCGTTGAAGCCGTTACAGCTTCAGGAGGCCCCAGCCCTGTTTTGAGCAGGGGGTCTGGATGCCAAACGGGACTTTCCTGGTGGGAAAGCAGGTGCCCTGGGTGTGGATGAGCACTGGGGACGTGCCACACGTGCCACTGGGTTCACCTCCACCCTGCTTGCTCTGGCAGGACGAGCCAGGGGCCGGGGACTGGCTGCTCGACCTGCAAACCTGCTGATGGGAAATAAGGACAAGCTGATGGCTTTTCCTTATTTCATCCCCAGCTTTGCACATTTATGATGCATTAGGGATGGGAATTCGGGGGGGGGGGGGGGAGGTCTGAAATGAGTTTGCTGCCTTTGGGCGTGCTGAGGGCCCCGGGGAAACGCTGGGGAGTTACCCCAGCACAGCTCCAGCCACCCGTGGGGCTGGTTCAGCTCCAGCAGCCCCCCCTGGGGTGCCGTGCTGGGCTTTTTTTAACATCCCCTATCAGAAGGATGTAGCTTTCTGACATCTCCGTGCGAGGAGGGGAGATATGCCCCCGCCTGCTCCGGGCACAGATAAGCCCTGGGCTGCTGCCAGTGCCATGTCCTGATGCCTTTCCACGTGCTCACTGGGGTTCTGCACCCCAGCCAACAGCAGCCCAGGGCTCCCAGGGGTCCCATCCTGCCCCAGCTGCCTGATCCCAACTGGAATGCTGCACGCCAGGTGGGAAGAGCCACCGAGGGCTTGGTCAGGGGGTCAGCAAACCCCACGAAGCCACGGGCCGGGATGGCTCCAACAGGGTAATGCCCTTGGCACAAAGCTGTCTTTGCTGGCAATCAATAGACTTTTGCTGATCTCAGCCTGCTCCTGGTGGCTCTTGCAGGGCTGGCTTGGTGTGTTTGGGACACTCTGCCTGCTCTGATGCCCACCACGATGCCCACCACGATGCCCACCACAATTCCCACCTCTATGCCACCACAGTGCCTACCACGATGGCCCCGTGAAGTCCACCTTGATAATGCCTACCATGAGGCCCCCCCAGAAACAGAGGAAATTTGGGTTAGTTCTGATTTATCACTTCACTGGGAAGAAGTCCGTGTTCTCACCGAGGCCACTCTGCTGCCCTGCACTGCCTTCATTGCATATTAACAGCAGCCTGTAATTTATACCTGCACCTATACAATAAATTAGGCCCTCACTCTATAATTCCACGCATTTAATTAATTACATTAAACATCCACAGTTTAAGCCCACAATTAGATAACCCTGAGAGACAATCCCGTTAGCATTTTTAATAAATACTTGTGTTTGAAGCTGTTGAACAGAGCACCTGATAACTGATAGAGCCGTGTTAACATCTGTTCCATTATTTCCAGAGGACGTTGCTTTAACGTAATGCTCCTCACATAAAATATGCATTTGTTCCTGACTGTCAAGTGCCTCTATTATTTTATTAAAAAAAAAAAAAAAGAAAAAAAAAAGAAAAAGGAATATAATCAGACTTCATAATTTATGTGTGACATTTTCATTACAGAAAAAACTTTATGCAAAATTGAATTCTAAAATTTAATTTCCTGTGATGTTTAAATTACTTACTATCTGGCTCCTCTCCAAACATTGTGATCACTCCAGGCCCCATATGAATTCCATTAAGGATACGTTTAGCTGCTGCCAAAACGTACGGGGGTATTTTTTTTTCTATGTAATTCCAAGAATATGCTCCTTAAATTTATTTTGTGCCTGTTTAAACAGTTTCCCTCATGCAGCAGAGGAAGGCAAGACACTGCACAGAGGCCCTGCCTTGCTCTGCTGTTTCCCTTGGCTTTTGCTGCCCACCCTGTGGATCCTCAGGAGGAGAATTCCCAGCAGCCTGGGGAGACTTGGTGCTGAGCAGGATGGAGATCTGAGCTTCCAGGGACCTGCGCGGGGAATTAACGTGCTAATTAAGTGTAATGAGCTCGTGGCAGAAGGATTGTCTTCTGCACCACAGCTCCTCGGCTTGGAAACCCCTCCAGGGGTCACAGGGACTCCCTGGGCAGCCTGGGACAGCCCTGGAGGGGATGAAATTGCTCCTCAGCTCCAAACTCAACCTCTCCTGGGGCAGCTTGAGCTGGTTCCTCTTGTCCTGTTCCATGGGAGCAGAGCCCGACCCCCCCTGGCTCCAGCCTCTTCTCAGAGCCAGAAGGTCTCCCCTGAGCCTCCTGCTCTCCAGGCTGAGCAACCCCAGGTCCCTCAGATGCTCTGGCACACAACCTGCCCTGGGGCTTCCTTAGGAGCTGGTCCCCTTGCCAGGTGGGGGCAGCGGGAGCCAAGGTGCCGTCGCTCCCCTGCCGCTGCTTTTACTGGAACTGGCTGCTCAGCACGGCCGCTTGTGAGCACTGAGCTAATAAAAGATGCAGCCGGGCCGATGGAGAAGGAAGCCCGGGCAGGAATAGGATGACAGAGCAATATTACAGGAGGTAGGATCCTGCTGAGTCTGGAAGAGTCTGATTTATTTATATTCAGCTAAACTGAAATATTCAGAAGGAGGAATTCTGCAAGCCTTACTTTTTCATTGCCTCCTTGCAACGAGAGAGGGATGCTCGTGGTGCCCACCACGGAGTGATGCTCATGGTGCCCACCACGGAGGGATGCTCGTGGTGCCCACCACGGAGGGATGCTCGTGGTNTGCTCGTGGTGCCCACCACGGAGGGATGCTCTCTGTGCCTCACAACCCTTTCCCAAGCCTCTCCCCTATTAATTCCAGCAGCACAAATCCAATGTGATTTTAATTCTTTTTTTTTTTTTACCTCCTATACACTGCGGTTCACAAATTGGATGATGGCAAAACCAGGTAATTTATTACTTGTATCTCCATTTATTTATTATTGAGCACTTTATTAACGCGTACACTTGGCCGCCTGCACATCTTTCATGGGCTTAGAGAGGAATTATTCATCCGTGCCCCTGTGCGAAACAGTACCTTCATCACTCACCTGTGGCATCCTAAGGTATTAATTACCACCCCCGGGGCTTTGGTTTTCACAGCGGGACGCTAATTGCGAAGGTAAAACACGGGCCGAGAGCCGCTTCTCTCCCAACCCGCCTTCGCCTCAGGGTTCCCGGCGTGGGAGCAAAGCACGTGGTGGTGTGAAAATCCAGATTACAGCCGCGTTCGAACCCTTGCTGCACCAAAACTGCTTAGCGGGAGGGGAAAAGACAAGCAGAGGAGGGTTTGTGAGGGTTTCCAAGGCGAAAAACCCAACCCTAAACCTCCCAGCGCCAGGACCGAGGAGGTAAAAGCAGCATCTCGGGGAGAGGGAACGCGTCGGGATGGCAGTAAATTGTGTCGCAAACGGCATCTGAACGCCTTGCCCTTCCACCCGGAGCCGTGTAGGTTTCCCTGCAGCATCCGCCGCTATCGGGAGGATCTGGTGCAGCTAGACACTCTGGTGCCTCCCGCACTGCCCCGCAGCAGCCAGCAGCAGCTTTTAACGAGCCGCTTTGCTCCATTTATCTCCCCTCGCCGCTTCCCCAGCAGCTCCATACCCGTCCTGGCCAGTAAAACCCATTATCTCAATTAAGCTGGGATTGCTGGCTCGCTAATTGCTCGAGCACGCTGCTTCCCCCCCCCCCCCCCCCCCCGGCNGCCGCTGATGGATCACCCCGCACCCATCCCCCTGCTCCCCTCCCCGGCCACCGCCCCCCGCTTTCGGTAATAAATCCCCACCTATCGATAGATAATCGGCTTTAATAATCAGCAGCCAGAGCGCTTGTCTGCTTGGCGGGGGGGACCCGCGGCGGGTTTTTTTACCCGCCCGTAATTAGCAGCAGCCGCATCCCGTTGGGCAGCGCGGGAGCGACGCGGGATGGGGTCGAGTTTGGGGGTTTTTTTTCCCACGTTCAAAGGTGCGCGGGTGTGAAAAGAGCCCAGGCGGGCCGGGAAAGGCGTGGGAAACGGGGAGCAGCACGGTGGGCAGCTCCGGAGGGGGAGTTTTGCCTCTTCTAGGAGGAGCTTTGCTAGGAGGGGCTTTGCTAGGAGGGGCTTCGCAGGCAAGAGGAGAGGATGCTGTTGGAAAAACCCCTCCCGTCGGACCCGTCTGGGTGAAGTGCCAGCGCTGAGCCCCAGCGGAGGGGGGGAGGAAATGTAGCTGCCCCGAAATAAGGCAGTAAAACCATAAAGTTAACGAGGGAACCGTGTAGTTTTTTACGGCATAACCCCCCTCCTCGGGAGCCAGGCTCGCAGGGTAATACAGGGGAGGCTGTAAAAGGGATGTTTAATGCAGCCGGGGGCCAAGAAAAACACGGTGTAATTGTAGTGAGCAGCTTGCTAAGTCAAATGATAGCTTTTAAAGGATGAAATACAGCGTTGGGGTTTCGGGGCTGCTCAGCCTCCTGCTTCATGTTGCTCCAAAAAAAAAAAAAACACCCCAGTTTCATTTCACTCACAAATGTGCTGCAAACGTTCCCCTCGGCTGGGAAAATCAGACCAGAGCCACTTGCCACGCCTGCTCTCGGCAAATTTGGGTTGAGTTTTGCCTGTTTGCTGCAAAAAAAGGGGGGTGCTGCCCCTCTGGCTCCTGGCACAGCTGGTGGAATAAGGAGGGAGAAGCTCCCTGGTTTCATCCATCCTTTGATTTGCTCTGGGGGATGCTGTGGAGCCCTGGTAGCTTCCAGCCCACTCTGGTCCCACTGCTTCCCAGTGCTGTTTGGGATGAATTGGGATGGGCTTCTGAGGACCAGGGGGCAGAGGGGTCTGTTTGAGCCTGGATTCTGCCAGCTGATGGACTCAACATCTCTCCAGCCCCCGGATGCTCAGTGTTGTGCTTCTGAAATTCAAGTGGAAGGGCACCTATGGCTTAGCTGAGGTTTATAAGATAGAGATTAATGTATAGCCTGGATAATCTATATGTTCCTGAGACCCAGAGCCACCATGCCCAGCCCGGGCCATCCTCCAGGGTCTAAAAGTTCTGCTGGGAAAATTATTTCCCTTCCATGGGATATTCTGCATTAAAAGTTGATGAGGAGGCTGCTAAGCAAGCTCTGGCTCAGCAAAGGAAAGTGCTGAGCTTTCTGGTGGCAACCAGGAGATGGTACCACAGCAGAGAATGATGCTCTCCCGAGCTCATGACACAGCCAAACTCTGATATTACAGTCAGAATATTCTCATTTTCTATAGGGAAAAAAAAAATGGGCACATCATCTGTGCCAGGCCCCATTTCTCAATGCCACTTGGAAACACAAGGGGTGATGTGATGGGATTATGCAGATCTCAACTGGCTATGGGTGGGTGAAATTGGGTAACCTTAGCAACCCCAGGTGCACTTGTGCAGCTAGGAATCAAGTGGCAGCACCGTGAGCTACGCACAAAATAAAGGGATAATTGTTTGAAATATTCATAGCAGTCTGCAGTGTGTTCTTTTATAAGCCCCTGCCTGGTTTGTGGTTTTGTGCTGGAGCTGGGAGAACTGCTCAGAGGGTGGGTTAGTCACAGGGATTTCCAGCAGGACCTTCCATCTTCACGCTGGGTCAGCAGAGATGGGTGCTTTGATACCCCGGAGCTGGAAGTCTCCCTTAAAAACTGAGGCAGCCAAAAAAAGTAGGGTTTGGGGATTCTCTTATTCTTTTCTTTTTTTAGGGAAGGATTTTGGCTGCCTATAAGATACTTTAAATACACCCTGCATCATCCTTGAGCAATCAGTAATTACATATGTAGCACACAGACAGCAAACACTCGTGCACACTCCATCTCCAGCCTCCTCCACGCTGAAGTTTGCCAAATTTCCTGCATGGGAAGTCCCCCCTTTGTCCTGGCATTGCTTGGAGACTACAATTCTCAGCCTGTGAATTTATTTGTCATGAATGAGTGGCCACTGCAGTGACCTGCTGTGATCACCCAAGGACAAGGCAGGGCAGGGCTGGGGGGTCTTCGGGGGACCACTCCCCAGAAAGGATGCTCGGGCACCTCCAAGATGCCTTCTCCACCTTGCTGCTGCCTGCCAAAGCTTTCCTCAAAGCCTGAACACCAGAAGTTAATCTGTAACTGAGAATCTCAGTTTTCCTTAAAAGCAGTTCCTCGTGGTCAATGAAAAAATAAACAAAACTAATGTATTTGCCTCTTGGGCTTCGGTTGCCTTTTGCTTTAAGGGTCCTGAATACTGAAGCAATAGGATTAGAGCTCCACAGCCCTCCTCAGCATCACATGCCCCGGGGTGGTCTCCAATTCTAGAGCCAGGATCCACCCATTTATTTATTTTCTGATGCTTAAACAGCACCCCCCTCACGCTGAGCAAACTCCGCGCTCTGTTTATTCTGTTGGGGGGTTTGTCTCCCCCCCCCCACAAAGAGCTGTTAAAGAATTAATGTTTCTGTAAACACGCCTCATTCTCATGGAACATTTTCAGGTGGGAGAGCTCAGCAGCGAAGCCACCCTGAGAATTCCAGTGGCAGATCTGAAGCGGGCAGCCCCTGGTTATTCAAAACCGCCTCCTCCCAACGAGCCCGATTAATTGTTCAGGACCTAGAGCACATGCTCCAGTGGAAATAAATTACTTTATTTTTCTATTACAGCACCGGTGGCTGTGTAACTTAATTTCATTAGCCCGAACCTGTTGAGAGCATTTGGATTTCCATAGCTAGGCCACACTGGAAATGAAAAGATGCTTTCGATTCTCAATTAACAGAATCGTTCCCTTTCAAGCGAAATGAATGTTATTGAAACCAATTAGCATAGACTGGAAAATCTCTCATTAACGAGGGGAGCGTGGGTGAGTAAACAGCAATGAAAAGATGAAATTAGAGCAGAGCCTCTTCTTGTTGGCCTGAATAATTACATGCTTAGTTGCCTAATTGTCTGGTGAAAAGCCTCGCCGTGCTAGGAACAGATTGCCACGTTCATTAGGCTGCAAAAGGCCACCTGCTGCTGAGGCTCATTTTCCTGCAGTCTATATACACGTGGCGCTCCCCGGGGACTGATCTTTGGCCACAACACTGGCTGCCAAAGGCAAATGAGCCTGCCAATATGCTGCGATATTGTGTCCTTTATGCCGAGCTACAGAAGCTTAATATGTCAGATGGAATGAATAAAACCGACGGTGAAGGGGGAAGTTGATGAGGAAAGTGACCTTCTAACACGGCCCGGTGCAGGGGAGCAGGGCAGGAGAACCCCTCCGTACACACGTTCCTCGCTGGCTGGGGCTGCTCCAAATTAAAGGAGCACAAAGGAGAAATTACGACTGCTCCAGCCCGAGCCATTCCTCAGACAATGGCAAACTGGAAGGGGGAGATGGTCGCTGTTCCCATTGGAAACAAGCGGCGTTGTTCGCCCTGGCTGTGCCAGCAGCGAAGGAGGGGTGGCCTCTCCCCCTGTGCCAGCACTGCCTCGCCCACCCTGCCTTCCAGCTCCTGGCATTAGGGCTGTTTCTAAGCCAGGCTTTAGTCTGCCTGGCAGAGAGGAGGTGCTCTGGGCACTGAGGGATGCCCAGCGCGGGGGGCTGTGTGAGAGGAGGTGGAGGCTGCTGGTGGAGATGTGGCCGTGGAATGGTGGATGATGGGGAGTGGAACACAACGTGCAGGGACCAAGGCTGGGAAGAGCTGGGGGAGCTCCTCTTCCCATGAATGAATTCACCAAAAAGGGCCTCTGAGCACTGGGGGCAAGTCAGGAGAATTATTGAACACACAAGGCCACCTTGCACGGGTAAATCCCAAACTGCCCTTTGCTCCATGAGCAAAAAGCTCTTTGTGAAGCCACCAGGCTCAACCCCAGTGAACTCATCAGCTGACTCTGGGTTTCCCTTAGCTGGGTGTGCTGAGTGACACCAGAGCCAGCACTTTGAGGCCAGTCCTGGGGTGTCTCAGTGAAGAACACCCTCCTCCAGCCACTGACATCTCGACTCACAGAGCTGGAAGCTGATGTGGTTCAGCAAAGCTGGTCTCTCCTCACCAGCTACTGCCCAGCTCTGGTCACAACAAGCAATTTCTGGCCATACCCAAGCCCATCTGCCCACCCAAGCCCCAACCTGTGTAAGACTGACAAGCAAACCAATGGTTTCATGTTGCTCTGAATGATTTTTCCAGCTT
Source organism: Ceyx cyanopectus (assembly GCA_013401355.1). NCBI lineage: Eukaryota > Metazoa > Chordata > Aves > Coraciiformes > Alcedinidae > Ceyx > Ceyx cyanopectus. Next base: position 8,450 of record VYZU01052426.1, read on the forward strand.
TTCCCAGGTTTTCTTCCACGCAAGACCTGCCACGATGAGGTTATTTAGGCCACTTTCCAAGTGGCTAAACACTGAATTAATCACAAAGATCAGTCTTACAACGGATTGGGATCATTTATTGGGAGGTTTGTTGTTTTTCCACCTGAGTGATGGAGAGGGGTGGCTATAAATGGTTTTAATGGGTGGAGTAAGAGGAAAAGCAAACTCAGGCAGTGTTCTGCCCCGGAGTAAATAAACCCTGTGTATCTTGGATAATTCAAAGGTATCATCTTTAATGCCTGGGAAAATTCTAAGTGATTAAGAGGGAAAAAAATATATATATTAAGAGAAACACATTCGTGCAAAGCAGCTGGTTTGAAAGGCAGCAGCACCTCACTCCCCTGAGCTTCAGGGAGATGTGAAAAGCTAAGATCTGGACTTTGGGGGTCACCACCAGGGAGCTTTGCATTTCTTCTTTATTCCCCACGTGTGCACAAGCTGACATCTTTGGAGACTTCAGTCTTTCTACCCAGCACCTTTTCTGAGGCCAAATTTATCGTGGGTGACAAAGCAACCCTGGACAACTAAGAAATAATGACCCAAACTTAATGAAGCAGTTGAAAGGAAGAGCAAACACCTTCCAGCTCTGCAGGAAGGGGTCCAGAAATGACATCTATCATCAAGGTACCCCCCGCAGCAGGCGTGTGGGGAGGGATGCTAATTTGATTGCCCAGATTCCTTTGAATGCAAAGAGTGAATTGTTTCCAGGCTGCTGCTGATTAATGTGGTTATTGATCAGGAAATCAATAAGGCCACGCTGTCTAATTATTGATAATCCTTCTCTAAATGAAAGATCGAGTGTAAGGACTGCTAGTTACAGAGCTGAAAATAGCAAGTGATTCAGTGTGAAGCCTGGTAATTGAAAGTCAAACTCATCCCATAAATTAAATCCAAAACATTTACCTGATGAATCCTTTTGAGAGCTGTATTTAACTTGCAGCTCCCCCTGAGGAAACTGGGGATACCCCCCCAAAGAAAGAAGCCCCTTTTTGTGATGAAAGTCTGAGTTTGGAGGTGCCTTTTAGTAATGCAAAAAGTGATTTAATATACTTGTGTATAACGATGCTGCTGCCTCAGAACATCTAATCCCACAGCCCTTGCTGCACCCAGATATATCCTGGAAGTTGAAAGAAACCAACATCAGATGGGATTTCATTTCCAAACTCCCTTTGGCTGCAAATATTATAAGTATAGTGGGGGAAAACATCCAGTTTGCTTTCCCCAGGGACTCCACAGCCCCTGCAAGATACTTTTTTTAGGTGCTTAGAGGAAACTGAAATAAACCCCAGTAAATACAGTTACACTCTGGCAAGCAAACTCATTAGACCAATTAAAAGCCTCTGTTGGTTGATCACCTGCTCTTTAGGTAGCTGATCCATCCCACAGCATCCCCTGCACTGTCATATTCAGTTTATTGAATAATAATAATATAATTCACTCATTACAGCCATTTGAAGCAAATGCCTCTAATCAGATAATCCTAAAAATCTTTTCCTCCCCAGTCTGTGACCAGGACAGGGCACTGGGTGGGTTACCCAGCAGGGTGAGCTCTGACCCACTCACCCTGGTGATGGCAGGACATCACTGCCACCTCAAAACCCCCTGGCACACGAGTCTCCTGCTCTGAGACTGGGCAGCAGCAGCAACACAGAAGTTTCTGTTTTGCTGCTTGTCATGCTGCACCTCAATTTGCTGTTTCTCCCTAATCTGATGTTATGGTTTTGCAAAAAAAAATATCTAAAAATCAGATTTAAAAGGGCTGAAATAAAAAAGTCAGAGCAGAGGATTGATGAATTCTCATTAGCTGCTCCCTCCCAGCCCGTGAAACAAACACATGCAAATTTTCCTAACACCTGAAATGTTATAGAACATCATAACAACAAATCTGCTTGTCAGGCTAATCATGTTGGACACCAACAAACATTTCCCTTAATGCTCCCTGTCACCTCCTCCTGTGCTGCACCAGCTTCTCCTTCACCTCCAGAAGCGCCGCTGGCACTCTCAGATTTTCCTCCTCTTTAATCTTTACTCCAAAGTTTTCTCCCACCAACTGCTCTTGTCTGGGGAACCATCCCTGTGATTTTCTGCAGCTCCCACTGCCCAGCAGTGAATGACTCTGAATCAGGATGTTTTTCAGAGCAGAGTCCAGCCCAGCACTGCCAGGGCATCACTGCCCCGTGGCCCTCAGCACCACAGCTTGGAAACCCCTCCAGGGGTCACAGGGACTCCACCCCTGCCCTGGACAACCCTGGAGGGGAAGAAATTGCTCCTCAGCTCCAATCTAAACCTCCCCTGAGGCAATTTAAGCAGGTTCCTCTTGTCCTGTCACTTGTTCCTTGGGAAGGAGCCTGTGTCAGGCTGCTCTCTTCTGCAGCTGAGAAGTTTAATCCTGTCTCCAAGTTTGAGAGCTGAGCTAGAGCACTTAAAAGTGCTTTTCTGCTGCCCAGGGGAGCCGTTTTCCTGGATGTTTAATTGATGATGGAAGAGCCGAACGGATCTCCAGAAACTTTATCCAGTTCCTAAGTAACAGGAAGGGAGCTTAAGCCTCTATATCCACGTTTCATCCTCTCTTTTTATCACTAATGGGAGCAGGCAATTCATAACTACAGCACGACCAATGCAATTATTAACATCCCAGTTCTCCCAGCTGCTTGGGCAGGAGCCTGCCACTGGGTCCACGGGGCACAGAGGAGGTGATGGAGCAGCCCCAGCCCCTCTGGGCTTTGCCCCCCATTCCCGTAGAGAAAATTAGGGTGTTTTTTCCCCCCCTAAGCCCTATTCCCTAAGGTTGTCCTGGGGTGGCTGTGCCCTCCAAACCCTGGACACCCAGTTGTAAGGACACCAAGAAAAACAAACCAAAAAAGCGCTAAAGGCAGAGTTTCAGTCTCAGTGTTTACCAAAGATCAGGGACACAAACACAACTGAGAGTGCTGAGCACTGCAGACAGGTGATGGGCACCTGCTGGGGCTCCAGGGATGCCCACCCGAGCAGAGGAAACTTTTCATGCTCAGGAATGATGAATTTCTGTCTATTGACAGAGCTTTGCCAGGTCTTAGGTTGCACTTCGAGCAAGGAGAGTTATGTGAACTGAAGCTGCCTATTTAGCCTCTTTTTTTTTTTCCCCCTCCCAGTAGTAAAAGGAGGAAAAAAAGGCAAACAAAATAATATATATTTTTTTAAGTAAGTATTTTCTATTTTAGAAGCCTCGGAAAGACATTTTGCAAAACACATTCATTACCAATCTGTGTTAAATACAATGTAATGGTCCTGAAATTACAGCAGGGCTGTGGTTCTAAAAATCACCCCACGTTTAATAACTGCATAAATCACGGGTAGAAGATTCCTCCCAGCGAGCAGCCCTGCTTTACATACACAAGCCTCATAATTTGTTTTTATTGAAAAGATTCAGACAGTTGCAGGTTATTTATGTTTTTAATTTGTCCACACTACTAAATTACACCTTGCCCAGCCTGCAGCCCCTGGCTGAAGCCTTCGGTGGGCAAAGAAAGACCCCTGGCACTCAGCTCCACTGGATCATAGATAAAGATACTATGATATAGATGCTCTGGGGGGGACCCCTGGCACTCAGCCCCAGTGGGTACTGGATGCTCTGGGGGGGATTTGTCCAGAGCTGCAACCTCTGGTGTCCCAGGTGCCCGTGATACCCAGGCAGGAGCACGCCCAGGGAACTGGCAGGGGAGCAGCTGAAGCTGCAAGTCCTGAGCATCTCTGCTCCTCTGGGTGATCTCTTGTTTTAATGCTGAGCAGAGGACCAGCAGTGGGGGGTGCTGGGGGGGTTCCTGAGGCCGTTGCAGCACAGAGAGACATTTTCAATCTTTACAACCACCCAAAAGGAGGTTGGAGGGGGGTGTCAGGCTCTTCCCCAAGGAATAAGCCAAAGGACAAGAGGATCCTGCTTGGGCGGGGGGGTTGGACTGGATGATCTTCTGGGTCCCTTCCAACCCCTAATATCTGTGAATCTGTGAAACTTGCTTCAGGTTCAATGGCTGGTTCCACTCTGGGCTGGTGTCACCCTTTGCATCATGAATCCAGGACAGGGACAGAGCCCCAGAGCCCCCCGGGTGGGACCCATCGCCTCTGCCGGGGCAGCTGGGGAGCAGGGACCAGCGGGATGCTCCAGCACTGGAGCTGGTCCTTGGATGAAAAGCTTCATCCTCATCCCGGAGGAAAAACTCTTGCAGGCAGGGTGGGGAATATTTGTCTCCAGACCCGTCCGGGTGCCACCCCCTGGTGCTGTTTAACCGCCTTCCGGGGAGGGGGTGTGTGTGTGAGTGGAAAAAAACCCCGATTTTCCCCGGAGTGCCAGCACCTTCTCCCGGCTCGACGCCCGGCTCCCGGAGCGCATTGTCAGCCCTGACAGGCTGATTTAATCTGCGGGAGGCTGAATGCCTCTGACCACTGCGCCGAGTCATTAACCTTGACTCGAGTAATTGAATTCAAGGTTGATTGCCTGTGACCCTCCTCGCCGAGGTCTTCCAAATGTACATATTCATTATGAGCCGCCCGGCTAAATGGATTGCACAGGGAAAGCTGTAGCAATCAGCCTGCTTGGTATGCGGAGGGCGAGGAGGGCACTAATTGCATGTTAGAGCTGAGGATTAGATTATGAAAAGAGTGAGAAAATGAAGATAGATCCCTCTGACGCTGTCAGATTAAGGGCAGCCACGCAGGGGAAGATGACATTGAAATGTACGGCGCTGTTGGAGGGAAGGGAGACCCGAAAGGGGGTGGGGGGGGGATGTTTATTTTGCTTTCATTCCCCTCTGTTTACTCAGTTATGGGGCTGTTTAAGGCCTAAAGCTGATAAATGCAGTTTGTAAAACCATGGGTGCAATAAAGTAATCGTTTTGGTGGGATGGGATGCTCCTGCTGGGACCCTGGGATGCTCCTGCTGGGACCCCGCGGAGATGCTGGGGGTGGGGGGTACAGGCTGAGCCCCTCCAAAGCCTTGCCCTGGTTTGATGGCTGTCATCAGAAGATTGGTTGGTTGTCCTTCAACCTTCTTGGTTGTCCCCAAGAAGGAGGTGCTGCAGCTGAGCCCCCCCTGTGTGGCTCCTACCCCAGAGGGAAGGTGGCCAAGGAGTGATCAGCGGGTTCAGGTCGCTGCTGTTGTGATAGCTGGGGATGATTTTCCCATGTTGTGCTGCAACTCCAACCAGATGTGATTTTCTTTTTTTTTTTTTTTTTTTGAATTAAATGAAAGTTAAGTACAAAAACATTTTGCCCGCAGGGAATTCAGGTTCTCAATGTGCTTTTAATAACTGTTTGTAAAACATTTAGGAAAATCTATGGCAACACGTTTCGGGGGGGGGGAAATAAATCAAATTATTCTTGCCTGAAGATGTATTCTGGTATCTAAACTTTATGAATCATCTTGTGTGGCCCAATAATACTGTGAAACAGGATGGAAGTGTGCAGCAGCTGAACTGAGCCCATGTCATACTTTAAAATAAAGATGCTAATCTCAGCCATTGGCTTAAAATCTGTTAAGAGCTTTACACTCATTTATACATCCAATCCCATGCAGTCCATACAACCAACCCAACCCAGTTGGAAGTGATTGCAGTGTACACTCCCTGAGCCCGTGCCAGCTCTTGAAGGCTACTGCTCCTGTGAAAATCTGCCATCAAAAATAAAGTTTGAAGCCAAACATTTCAGGAGGTGGATGCTGAACATCCCAACCAAAACTCTTAGCAGATACCACAGGGGCTGTGGCCCGTGTCAGGCAGCAAAGTTCACGCTGCAAAGGGGGTAAAAGCTCCCACAGGTTTTTATCCCAGCCCTGCAAATAGAAGGGGAAGCTCCTGGGGAACCTTTGCCCTCTTATTCCATGTTGTTTCTGGAATAAACACTCATGGAACAGCACTCAGAGCTCTGGGGATCCCCCAGCTTCCCTTGGACAAGGAGCAGAGCTCTTCAGCTGGGCTGCAGGTTGCTCCCTGCTACCAGCACGTGTCCCTTAGCTGCTGCTCCAGGATGCTTTGGCCTTTCATTCCATTCAATTCCCAGAGCCACAGCTTGTGGAATGTTGCTAACGACGGGGCCATAGGTGGCAATGCATCCAAAAATCTGGATTCCTAACGGGACAGGGACGTCATTAAGGAGAACAAGACCACGGTTTCCATCAGAGGCTCCGTCCTGAAAGGAGGGTTTCTAACTAAATGATATGTCAGGCCCGTCGCTGGGGGAGTCTGAGCAGAATTTTGATCTCCCTCTCATTAAATTACCACCCTGTATGACTTTATGAGCAGGGAAAGGCAAGGGAAAATTGTGGCT
>VYZU01052439.1:8502-26724 GCA_013401355.1 Ceyx cyanopectus
CCCTGTGGGCTCCTGGCCCCCCCCCCTGCGCGCCGCGCCCCGCCTCGCCGGCCTCCCGCGCCGGCCCCGCGCCCTCCTCCTCCTCCTGCAGCCGCCGCCCGGCGCCGCCATGCCCGGCCCGGCCGCCGGCAGCCGGGCGCGGGTGTACGCCGAGGTGAACAGCCTGAGGAGCCGCGAGTACTGGGACTACGAGGCGCACGTCCCGAGCTGGGGGTAAAGCGCCCCGCGGGGGACACCCCCTCCTTCCACCCTTCAACTTCCTTCGGCCGCCGGCGGACCCGCACCCTCCTGCGGAACTCGGCACAGGGGGAGAGTCCCTACCCCCCTGCCCCCGTTTTGGGGTGACCCCGGAGGGCTGCGGGCTGCTGAGGGGAGGGCCGGGAGAGGCCCCCCCCTCCCCGGCCTGCTGCCCAGTCAGTTATCCTCTCTCCCTTCTACCTCTCTTCTCTGGTCCCCGCAGCAATCAGGACGACTACCAGCTTGTTCGAAAGCTCGGGCGAGGAAAGTACAGCGAGGTCTTCGAGGCCATCAACATCACCAACAACGAGAGGGTCGTCGTGAAGATCCTCAAGGTGAGTGTCCCGTTGATGGCTGTAGGGCTTGCAGTGGCTGGAAGTAAGCCGGAGAGGAGTGCAGTTGGCAGGGCCAAAAGAGCATTGCATCGCTTCCCTCACCCCAAAACTCTGATTTTCTTGTTAAGGACATTGGGATGGTGGGTTTGAAAATCGATTTAGAGTCTCGTGCTGTAGCAGTGTTTTGATGTTTCCATTGCTCCTGTCCAGGGTAGCTCTGGGCTGAGAGCTCTTCTGGAGGAGAGCTGCAAGTCCTGACATTTGAACAGTGTTGCATATTCTGTCTGCATTTGGTAAATCGTATCTGGCAATGCCTGTCTAAAACAGCCCAGGGACTGCCATGTCAACAGGAATGCGAAGCCTGAAGGGAGGAATCCTTCTGTTAACCTCTAGCTGGCAAGTGGCCTTTTCAGAGCCAGGCTAGGGATGCTCAGCAGTCAAAAAATGCGGGCTACATTTTTTATTCACTCCTTTAGAGGATCCAACATGAAATAGAACTTCACCACATAGAGGCTAGAACTACTATGGAAACTTGAGGAGACTGAAAGAGGCCATCTGAACTTTGGCAGCATCAGCAACCTGTATTCTGGTGCATTGGCCCTAGTGGGGTTGGTCTGGGGGGGACCTTTGTGCAGTTGTGACAGGTCTTTTGGAATGGCTGAGTGCACAGGTGAGCTGCTGCAGGGCACATCTGCCCGGGGTTTGGACTGCTCGTGGTGAGCTGCAGTAACTGTCCTAGCAGCAGTCTGTTGGTGAGCTGGGGATAAACAGGGGTGTTATAAAAAGAAGAATGAAAGGTTAGAGTGAGGTGCTTTTGGTTTTGGCTTGGCTGGCACTTGTGACTGTCACTTGTTGAACCAGCAACATTTGTTACTTACTCTCCAAGAGCACGTGGAAGCCGGTGTCTGACCATGATTGTTCTAAGAATTTGGGTGCACGTTGATCCACAGCCTGGGTGGATGGGGGTCTGACCTTAAGGTCAGACCTTGCAGCTACTGGTACATGCATCTCTCTGCAGGGCTGAAGCCTGAAGGCACTTGCTAGATCTGTTCCTATACTGTGCCTCGCCATCTTTTCTGATATCCTGCTCACTTGCTGTTCTCACTTCCTTGGGATCTTCCTTGGCTTTCCGGAGAACTCATCACAATTTGTGCGGCCACTGCTCCTAGGCAAGGTGTGATCTCCCGCCTACCTCTGGGAGGAGGTTCACACCTCCTGTTTTGACTGTGGTCAAGGTGGTGGCCAGGTGAGCACTTTGGGAGAACTTCTGTGGCTGGGACTGAAGTGAGAGCAGACTGGTGAGGCTCTGGCATGCTGTTTGAACCTGCCTCTCCTTTGGATGCTTTATGTGGCTTTGGATTTTGGTTCTTTTTCTAAGTACAGGTAGGCATAAATTTCTGCTATGAGAGAGTAGTCAAGGGTAGCCAGTGCAGAGCTGGTTTTTGTGGCAAGGTGGCTTGTGACTGGACTGGGGAAACTGCACTTCTGCAAACTGCTCCTAAAGGTTCCTTCAGGCTGCTGTGGTGTGTTGAGATCCTAGGTCTTGTCCCACATAGAAAGGCACCACGAGGCTTAGAAGAGACTGCAGGGAAAGTCATCAGAAATCTTTCTCTTTGCCTCTTCCCAGCCTAAAGACTCTTTCCTGAAGCGATGCTCCTCTCCCTGTGGCAGCCGAACTCTTGTCATGTCTTGGGAGCCTGTTAGTGTTGGACTGAGTCAGCTGGCAAGAGTCATCTGAGGGCGGCTGGGTGCTCCTGCTCCTTGGGGCCTGAATGCCTTGCCTTGTGCCCTGTGAGCAGGAGACTGGATTGTCCCAGATTTGAAGTGGATGGTGTGCCACCACCCTGGCTCCCCTGCGTGCATTAACATGCAGACGGCATTCCTGGGAGTGGGCAAGGAAAAGCAGAAAGTCCAGATAAATAAAGATGAACTTTCTTCTCGGTGTAAAGTGGGTCAGTGCAAAGTGAGTTTCAGAGCCTTGTGTTGTGTACGTTGTGAAAACCTATGAAGTGTGGCAATAACATTGCTCTAATCTGTGGAAAGTGCCTCTGGTTTCCTGTAGCTAGACCCAAACTGCATTGCAACTGCAACTGCACGTTATCTACAGCAGAGCCTTGGTGGAGGGGCTGGGTCGATCTGCCCTCCAGAGTCGGGCTGCATCCTACAAGGTGGGAAATGCAAACGGAAGTGTTAAGGTTTTTCTGTGTCTGTAGGGGTGGGACAAAGAGGAAGACTATTGATGGGTGATGGATGCAACTGGCCAGCACAGTTTATCGTTGTTGGAGATTTTTGAGAAGACATTTTCTGTTAACTGTTAAGAGTGATTTTTAGCAAGTGTCACTGGTTTTAATATCTGCACCTCATTGAAGGTGACTGGTGTCTCTTCCCAGCCTTGGTCTTTGAAGCAGCTTATCCTTACTGAGCTAAAGTTAGCATATAGCAAGTACTTCCCCTGCCTTTTTTTTCTCCCCTTCTTTGGTATTTTGCCACCTGAACATCTTGTACCCTCCTCCAGAGAGGTCAGGAAATTTTATCATCCTTTTTCAGCTGCAGAACTGAGCCACAGAGATTTCCTGTGTGACTTTCAACAAGTCCCTTGGCCTCAACAAAGTGGAGACTAGAATATAAGTCCTAGTCTAGTGCTGCATGACTGAGACAACTGCCCTTCCTCTTCTGGCAGCCACTTGCTTTGTTTAAGTGCCCTATGAAGACTTTAGCATTGGCCTGGAGCTAATGGCTCTGATTAGTATCACAGTGCCCCAGGCCTTTTGGGATTGTATGAAGCAAGATGCCCCACTTCCATGGCCGGTTCCCAGCACTGCCTTTGTGTTCTGCTACCCCAAGTACAGGACCAGGGGTAATCCTGCAGGAAAATGGCATGTGCTCATGCTGCTAGTTGTGGTCATAATGTGGTTGGCAAAGGAGCTGAACTAGGATCAAGCAGATGACTATAACATCACCATTTTCTGGATCAGATGCCTTTCTTTGCAAGTATGATGCTGATGCTCTTAATGTCATCACTTTTTTTTTTTTCTCCAGGAAATTTCTGCAGCTTTTTTTTTTTTTTAAGAAAAAGGCAAAGGAAGAAAGCAAGTTGCTTCTCATTCTTCACCCTTTCAACCTGCTCAGGGAGCAAAGGTTCAAAAAAAAAAAAAAAGCCATGGGACTAAAGTTATCTTGGTAGGTATTGGAGTACTCTGCACTCTACTGGCCTTCCAACCCCTCATGGGCATGGAGTGAGTCAGCAGCTGTGCTCCCACAGTCCCTAGCTGGTGTAGGAGGCTCTTATGGGGTTTTGAGCTGTCTGGCCTTGGTATAGCAGTGGGCCAAGCCAGAAGGAGGGAAAGTGTGAACATGTCCTGTATTTGCTTTTGCATCTTGCTTAAATTTGGTGCAAAGGTTTGACTCCCAGCATAAGTTCTGATGTTCCTTGGCAAAAAAAGGAAATTAAGACAACTTTGCTTCCAGTGGGTCATATATTGTCTACATCCAATGGAGATACCTTAAGCACTGTTCTGCTCTTTCATATCAAACCACAGAGATAGAGCTTTTTGGTGGGCTGGTCAGGTCAGCCTGCCTTTATGTTGTCTCTGAGGAACTTTTCGTCTGGCTTTTCTGCTAATGCAGCTCCAGAGTGCCTGCCAGTCTCCTTATGTGCCTTAAAAGTGAATCCTGCTTTCCAGGTCAACAGCATTCCTGGGGGGTGTGAACAGCATCCAAGTTGCCACTCTAAAAGCCAAAGATCAACTTCCCACACGGTTTGTAACTGTAGTGGGTGATCATCTGTGGCAAGAATGCTGCTGTTAAAGTTACCTACAGACGTGGCTATTGGTGAACTTTGGCTACACCACAGGATCTTTCACAGCCTGTTCTCTTTTACTGATTCTCTTGAGTTATTACTCAGATGGTAATAGACGTTAGAGCATCCATATTGTCAACTCCTTCCTGAGGCGTGTATGCATACATGAGTGCTCCACTTGCCTGCGTTAAACCCACCACCTTAGGGCTGCATAGGCACAACACTCAAGCAGAGGTTAGGAGAAGAATGTGGTTATGAGGAGAAGGATTAGTGAAATGGAGGTTCTGGAGACAGTGGTGAAATAGCCTCTTTTTCCTTTGGTGGCTTTTGTTCCTCAGTGCTGAGTCCATGAGCTGGAACTTTCAACCATGTACTTGGTTTCATAAGTGCATTCTTGTTTGTTTGGCTTTGTTTTTCCCCTGTTCCCCCTTATACCAGGCACTGCTGCAAGGTCCTCAGATTATCACTGTAGTAGCTTGAGAACCATCTGGGGGAGGTAGCCCTGTGGCTCTTGTAAATTTTCTTCTGTCTCTAGAAGCTTTAAATCCCACACATCAGCATGTTCTAGATGGGGGCTGAAATAACTTCCATGCTGGTGTGCAGAAGGGCTTGCATGGGGAAATGGAATTGGGTGGTGTTGGTCCCTCAGGCTGGAGCTTTTCACTGCATTTGGTGACCTTCCACCAAAGCCATTCAATACCTGCTCTTGGTAGCTGGCTGTGTCTCTTGCTCCTCCTGCTTTTGCGTGCACTGAATCAGCTCTCCCTAGCCTGCTTTCTTCTCTGGCACTCTTGAAATGAGTCCTTTCATGAGACCTGGCGTACCAGAGAGCCATCACTTTTTGAAACACCAGTTGCTCACCCTGAGCTTGGCACAGGTCATTGCTGGAGTCCAGCCTTGTTTGGAGCTGAGACTCCTCTGGTGTCTCCCAGAGGCCTGGAGAGGCAGCCAGGAGTTCTTGGTGTTCTAGAACCAAGGAGCTGGTGAGCTGCAAAGCAGTAACTCCTGGAGGAGGATGAGTTAAGGCACTGTACCTGTTTGCAGTGGCCTAGGGCAGAGCCTGGGTGGGTTATTCTCATCCCTTGCGGCTGTTGGCACAAGGATCCTTTTCTGTCTCCCTTTTAGTTGGCTGCAGAAGTCTTGATGCATCATGGGCAGTCTTGAAGCCCCAGGAGGGCTGGTTTTGGATGCTCTATAGGGGAACGAAAGGATATTTTGAATGGCACTGCCCTCAAAACATGTGCTTGTCTGTTTTACCAAACTTTAAAAAAAGGCAAAAATGCTTTGGTCTTTTTTTTTTTTTTTTCCCTTTTCTAAAACTCAAGAGCAGCTTGGGAAAGTTGAATTCCCATTATGGAAGTTTTAAGATGCAAGCAGCTGACAGATTTTTAACACAAGTGGACTTACTGATTTTGTAGCTGGTTTGAATACAATTATTTGGTTTCTCAGCTGATGTCTGGCAAAATAAGTGCTGCTGCTCTGAAGCCAATTTTCCTGTTGAGCAATTGGCATCGTGCTTTATAGGCCGATTATTGTGATCCTTTTGATAATACTTGCTAGGGACGAATGAGCTGCTAGTGCCAGCTTTGACATCTCTAAAGCCTGTCATAAGGCTGCTGCTTGAGCCTTTTGCTGGTCCTGGATGCTGTGTGTTGAGATTTCCCTGCTCGTTCACTGCAAGCATCATGGTGGTTCCAGGCTGTTCAGGTCTGATGAGCAAAGAATAGAGCTGTCCCTATGCGGGGCGGTGGCTTCAGTTTCTCACAGATTTGTATCTTTTGACTGCTAAATCTTCTCCCCTGCTGTGCTAACCCCAGTTCTTTCTCAGAGCTCCTGCTGGGCAAAACCCAGCACCTTCTGTAACTCCTTCAGAGCACCACGTGTGCTCCTGAGCTGGCAGTGTGTGTGTGCTGCCTGCTTTTGGCTAATATAAAATGATTTTGATGCTTTGCCTTTAACTCATATTTTACATGCATGGTCACTACTTTATCAGTGTGGAAATGCACAGAGAAATTTGGAAAACAAATATATTTTCTCTCTGTGCTTGAACTGAAGTGGTGGGTCCACATGTTGTTGGGGAAGGCTGGAACTGAAGCATCTGTCAGAAGACTGTCCTTCCTTTGCTTTAGAAACCAAGTGAAAAACATGTTAACCAAGCAGCCATTTATTTTTTTAAGACAGAAAGTGATGGTTGCAACCTTGTGTTTAAAGGTTTATTTTAGCAAACAATTCTCCCAGCTGGTGTTTGCTGCAACTGGACTCCTTCCCTGCTTACAAGTTTCCATGATCTTCTGGAAGATGACCCAGGATATGACCTCTTGGTCACAGAGGTGTTTGCTTCTGCATCTACCTGACTGCAAAGCAGTTCTTTATCCTGTGTCATCCCTCATCTCTGCAGAGGATGGCATCGCACGATGCTCCCTGGTCAGTGGCCTCTGTCACTGCCTTTTCTGCCTGGCTTTCAAGTGGATTGAAGCACCCTCCTGGGATCCTTTTGGCTGGCAGGGAGGAAACCTGCACCAAAGGGTGGCCACCTGGGAACAGTTGAGCTGCCAAGTCCAATGGAGACCATCCTCCTATGGCTGGAGGTCACCTTGTCCCTCTGCTCCGGGTGCTCAGAGTATTGGACAGGTGTGAGCTGTGCGTTTTGTCTCCACCATTTACAGCCACCTTCACTTGCTTCCAGTTTGCCTAAGGAAGGAAGCAATTAGCTGGGAAACTGGAAAACTGGCTTCTGCTAGACAGTCACGTTGTTCTATGGGTACTGCTGCAGTTGAAGTAATTAAACCCCTCACAGTGTAGACACGGTTAAACTGAGACATGTCTTTTAGCCTGGTTTCCTATGGAAACGAGCCTTATGCAATCCTGTTGTCTGTCAGCCTTTCTCCCCCTCCTCCTCCCCAGTATCTTCTGCACTGGGAGGCCAGTTTCAACCAAAAATGACAGAAGACTCCAAGCTGTCAAGTTTCTAAAGATTTCATGGAAATAGGTATTTGCATTGAGTAGAGGAACTCTGTCAGAGCCTATCTAGAAGGTAAAGGCTGCAGTGAGGATTTGACTCATACTGGTCACCAGAGAATCCTAGCATGGAGGAAAGCTTTTAAATGCCTCTGCCATGGGAACAGATCGAGTTGGAGCCTGAACCTGTATAAAATGTTGCCTTGCAAACATAGGTGGATCGAACTTAGGAGTGGTTCATTTTGTCTAGGTGTCTGTTTCGCTCCTCTGCGAAAATCCCCCTTCCTGGGCAGGGGCACTGAAGCTGTGTAGGAAATGGAACCTGAAACGCTGCTGTTTGTAGCCTGGTTTAATAAAATAGCCTTAAATGAGTACTGTTAAAAATACTCCGGCTGCAAGGGCTGGTGTTTTAGAAGCTGTCCCTGCTGGGAGAGGCAGATGGTTGGAGGCCATAATAGCTTCAGTTAGTTCACATTTAATCCATGTGTGTTTGGAGTCAATATCCTTGGAGAGACAGATTGGGTGACTCTGAGAGACAGTTGTGGCAACCCAGACTTAATCCTGGTGCCTGGAGGATATGCCGCAGATTGCCCGTGGCTTCTGCAGTACTGGGATCTGGGAACAGGAGGGATGTCAGCAGAGCTTCTCTGGTTGTGAACAGTTAGCTCCAGTGCAGTACTGGCCATGTGCTGGGGTGATTTGCACCAAGGTGCTTGACTTGCCAGATATCACAGAATCACGGAATGTTAGGGATTGGAAGGGACCTAGAAGATCATCTAGTCCAACCCCCCCGCCAGAGCAGGATCACCTCTAGACCAAGTCACCCAGGAACGCATCCAGGCGGTTCTTGAATGTCTCCAGAGAAGGAGACTCCACAGCTCCCTGGGGAGCCTGTTCAAGAGCTTCGTCACCTTCACTGTAAAAATGTTTTTCCTTGTGTTATAGATACAAGAGCTTGGGATTGGTTCCTGGGCAAAAGCTAACCCTGCTGACGATCTTGCAATAAGCAGAGTTTCCCATGGGCCCACTGTATCCAGGGGCTTGTGGGGCCTTTGCCCCAGCTGAGAGCCAGTGTGGAGATAGTGTAGTCATGTGCACAGCCTGGCCTGAGCCCTGTGTTCTGCAGCTTAGCAGCAAAACGTGCAAACAGCGAGGGGCTTTTAACTCTTCCTCTTGCTGAGACTGTTCACTACAGTGTTTTCCCTTGAGCTGCTACTGGTGGGTATTATCTACAGGCATTTAATTTAGAAAAGACCGATTTCTTTCCTTTTTATCCATAAGTCACTGATTCTGTCTGCTCATGTCTTTTAATAAATGTGTTGTGGATAGGGGTAGATTTCTGGTGAAGATCACACAGGGCATTATTTTCCCGTTCTGAAAAAGGTGGAAACACATGGAAGTGACTGGAAGACAACGTCTTCTGCCCCCGTGGGAGTGGTGGTTGCTATGGAAGGCGAAATGGAAATCTCAGAGGCATATCCTCCCCCTACGTAGCTGATGCCAAAGGCCCATGAAATAACTACAGTAGAAAGGAGAAGGCATTTCAGATGGGCCTTTGGTTCCTCTTAGCTGGGTTTGGGCCCTGTTTCAGGTCCTGATGAGGTGTAGGTGTTGCAGCAGGGAGCTGTGGTGCATGTGCCAGGCTGTTTGGGGACTGCCTTCAGGATGACAGAGGTTCAGTTCATTCTCTGAAGTTTCTTGGAAAACAGCTTGTGTGTGTGTCTCCCTTGCTGGATGAGCAGAACCACCAAATCACATCTTCTAATTTCACCTTGGCCTCCTGGCAAGGTCAGTGCATGTGGGTGACACAAGGGTGGTGCCTGTCCCTGTGCTGACATAAATGAAATTTAGTCCCTAGTGAAGCATTTTCCTCTCAGGTTCAGAAACAAAACTGTCATTTCTGCTGGTTTCCATCCCCCTGCTCTGGCTGCTTCTCCCTATCCAGATGTGTCTGGGTACCACAGCCCTGGAGCTGTGGGTTGCCCCCTCCCCAGAGCTGCTCCAGCTCTGGTTGACAGCTGTGGTGGACTCGCCATTTTTCTACAGCTCCCTGTGCTGGCATTGGTGTTATTTTTGGCACTTTGCTTCAGGCTGAGATTCTAATCTTTTGGCTTACAAGTCCAGCTCCTGCCTTTTAACTTGGAAGAGGAGAAGAAAGGGATTTGACTCAGAAGGTTTCAGCCACCTGAAGAGCCTGGAAAGCCAGCATATTTTATCACTTCAATAAACACCATATTTTCCCACTATATAAAAAGCTTCAGTTCCTTCTCCCGACTGCTTGTACATACCTGCGAGGGGTCTGAAACCAGAGATTGCCTTGGATTTGCCTGTAACAGGAGTGTGAGTTTTCCCATTGGCACTCTGCAGCCTTCATTGAAGTGGAAGGCTGTGGCAGAGGCGAGGCAGTGAGCACAAGCTGTGAGCTTTTGTGGCTCCTTGTCCTTCACGGAGACATCTGATAACACATGTCACTTTGGTAAGATGCCTTGTACCTCTTTGCTGTTCCCCATTACTCCACTCCTCGCATACCAGATTCCAAGCCAGATGGTGAATGTTTTTAAAGCTAAATGTCTGAGGAGGACTGTTTTCATCAGCAAACCTCACAGACAGGGCAAGGGCTTTATCAGTCCCTGCAAGATGTCTCTGCAGCTCTCTGGGTTGGTACCAGTTGGTGGTGCAGGAGGGGATGTTCCAGCTCTGCTGTGAAGTCCCTGCTAGACTCAGTGACTTGCATCCGGTGATGCCCACACTGGTTACCAGCCAAGGCTCATAAAAATGTCTCACCTCTAAGCTGCCTTGCCTTTCAAGCAGACACAGAGTTCAACTTGTCCTGGGAGTGGATAAGTTCCAGAAACAATCCCTCACTGGAGTTGAAGCAAACTGTAGGATCAGCAAAATGTAAAAGCAAACCCAACCTTCAAGGCCCTGCCTTGGGAGCAGCTGGTCTTTGTCGTGCTGCATGGTGATGTCCACAGAAAAGCTTAACTTTGCAGAGGGAGTTCCTGGGACTGAGCAGTTTCGAGAATGAGTCAAAAACTATTTAAAATGTTTGTAAGCATACAGAAATTTGCAAGCATGCAAAACAATCACGGTATGTGGATGCAGCCAGCAGTGTGCTGCACCATCGAGGCTGTGCTCTCGGGGTGCTGTGAAAGCCACGTGCACACAGTGCAGTGTAGCGGTGTCTGAGCTTACGAGGAATCTTGATGTTGGAGATCCTCATCATTTCAGAGTATTAAAGTTCTCATTGGGAAATGGCCTTGGGATAAGGATTAAAAAAACATGGTTTGTGCTGATAAACAAAAGCAGAGATATGAGGTCCAACAGGCTTGTCCTGTGACTAAATATGTAGCGTAGAATGAGCGTCCTGAGATTGCCATGTAGCAGTCCAAGGTGTTTTTAGCCACACCTACTGGAGTCACAACTGTGTTTGTCTGGAGTGGTTTGATCTTTCCCCTAATGAGCAGAAAGATTTTGCTGATGAGAGGGAAATTCTAGTTCATGCAGGGTGTCTGTCTTGTAAACTAAGCCAAATTTGGGCATTAGGAAGAACTTCTTTACTATGAGGGTGGTGAGAACCTGGCCCATGTTGCCCAGAGAGGTGGTCGCTGCCCCATCCCTGGCACCATTGCAGGTGAGGTTGACCTGGGCTCTGAGCAACCTGCTCTAGTTGCTGATGTCCCTTCTCCCTGCAAGGTGGCTGCTCTAGATGACCTTGAAAGGTCCCTTCCCACCCAATGCATTCTGTGATTCTATGAAAGTTCCCTTGTGAGGGTGGGAGCAGAGAGAGGAGGGGAAGTGATGAAATGCAGTTAGAATTGATGGCAGAAATTAGTGTTAATTTCTGAAAGGACTCTCACTTTTACTTTCTTTTGTCTATTTAAGCCAGTGAAGAAAAAGAAGATAAAACGCGAGGTTAAGATTCTGGAGAATCTACGTGGTGGCACCAACATCATTAATCTGATTGACACTGTCAAGGATCCAGTGGTAGGTGTCCATGTATCATGGTGTGTGTGGTGGGCTTCCCTCCCTGCCAGCTGCGAGCACAGGGCAGGCACTGCCCCATGACTTCTGCTTCCAGCTCCAGTTGGGTGCTGCCTGTGCCCCCTGCCTTTGTGCCGACCAGGAGCGAGCATTAGGGTCTCCTGAGGTGGGTTGGTTTGGATGGGCTCATGTTCATCTCTGTCTTCCTCAGACTTTGTAAGAAATCAGAGTCTGTAGCCTTCCAGCTTCTGTCTGGCATCTGGAACATAAGCATTTGGTGGGGCAATTGGATGCAAAGCACTTTTCATCCTTCTGGTTGCTGTTCTGCCCAGTGACCAGAGGGTCGCATCCTTTGTCTGCATTGCCACAGTTACCCCTTTTCTGGGAAGCTGTCTCTGGTGAGCAGCTGGCTGCTGCCATAGCACTGGCAGTCCTGGCTGACCTTCCTCCTGCCTGGGGCTGTGAGAACTTAGTTCCTGGTGACACTTTGGCCTTGCCCAGTGGTGTCACAGCTCTGTGGCACAGGAAGGAGCAGCAACACTGGAGCTTGCTGCGTGAGGTAGGAGCAGAGCTGCCCTGCTCCTGCCCTGCTCTCTGCAGTGAGGCTTGGGCGGGAAGGAAAAGCATTCCCGGGTCTCTTGGAGCAAAGAAAAGTCAAGAGGATATTTTAAACCATGTCTCTCTGTTTTGCAGTCAAAGACCCCTGCTCTGGTGTTCGAGTACATCAATAACACAGATTTTAAGGTGAGTCTGCTTGAGTGTGGAGGGGGGAAGCTTCCCATTTCTGTTAAGAGTGGTTGTAATCTTGGGTTGTCAGATGCTCCTTGAGAACTATGAGGGTTGTTTGGAGTTTTAAGCTATGTCAGCTTCACCTTCCTTCCTCCAGGGAAAACAGAAACCTGTAAATAGACTCTAGATGAGAATGAATGAAAAGCTTGTGTGCTGAATCCCCTCCTATCTGAGAGGAGTAAGTCCAACAAGTTAGCTGTTTTTACACCCCTCTCAGTTTAGTCATTAAGTGCTGCACTAATCAGCCCAAATTAATCCCCATGTTGCAATGGTCTATATACAGCAGTGCAGTCGATGGAGGAAGTGACACCAGTTTGCAGTGGAATCCTTCAGACCTGGGAACTGTGGAGTTGCAGAGGCTGGAGAGTGTCTCCCCCACTGCCACTGGGCCTGGTAGCAGGGGACTGAGCAGTCCGGAATACATCTTAAGAGCTTTGCTACTTGTCTGAGGTTGCATCATGTTTTCTAACTTTTCTGATCTCTGGGGAGCGTCAAGTGCTGTTACTGCTTCCCCAAATGGGGGTTCTTCTGTCTGGGTACAGCTCTGACTGCCTGGGCTACTGGCAGCTTCTGGCTGGCAGCAGTGAGCTAATACACAAAAGGCCTATATAATTAGCAACCACACCTATTTTAATGGTATCTTTGCTTCCCCCATGTGAATCTTTACTGTAAGTCATTAAGTCAGTGGTGGAGAATTAATTGAGCAGTTGCCATTAGAAAGCCAGCAGCTGTCCCCTCCTGCACTGTTCAGAGATCTCTTCTATTCCATGTTATGAGACGGTGCTTTCTTTTCCTCCCGTCTGTGCTCAAGCATTATGTAGGTACATGCCTTACAGGGTGCAGCTTCAGCAGATGACACCACACCCAGAGAAGGCCCCTGGGTTGCTGTTGGTAGAAAGGAGGCAACCTGTCAGCTGGCCCTGCAGCCCTGCACGCTGCGAGGCAACTCACATCGCTTCTGTCCCCTTGGGGTGGACCTGGGAAGATGAATCCTGTTGAATGGGACCCTGTTCATAGCCAGAGCCTCAGTCATGCTGGCAATGGTAGTGCTATTTAATCTGATGTAGAGCCTTACTGCAGAGACTGGAATCACAGTAACTTGCAGCAGCGTCTGCCTTGACAGTTCTGGGCAGGGAGATGAATGTTGCTTCCATCAAGTAAACAGCCACGAGAAGAGTGCTCTGCTGTGACCTTTTGGGGCTAATTAAAGCAGGCTTAGTTTGTCTGGGCTTCACTGACATCAGCAGAGCTGTTCCAGTGCCTCATGTAAGGTGGGAATGTGTCCCTGTGCTTCTGGTCACTCAAGGACTCTTCATTGGGCAGATCATGGAAGATTTTTAACTTTCTGTTTAGAGATTTAGTTTTTTATTTTTAATATATGTCTTGAGATAAAATAGGGTTCTAGGGCAGTGGCACGTCTTGATGGGGATTGTTTTGTGTGTCTCCTAGCCAAACGGTGGTTACACCACTCTGTTGAGTCCTTAGAGGAAAAACCTCTCATCAAAGATACCGCCTGGTAACTGAAACATGATCACAAAGGGGAGCGTTAAGGGGTAACGTGAGGCTGGTGGCCAAGAGGAGCTCTTAACTGCAGGGCTTGGTGGATGGGGTGGGTCAGCTGTCCCCATCACACTGTGAGCTGTCAGAGGAACTGCAGCAGCACTGGTGTGGCCACAGCAGAAGTAACAGCACTCAGCTCTGGAAACTATAAGAGTTTGCAGCAGATTATTTCTCAGCTCCTAGGAGAAAGGCTCCTCAAGAACATCCACGTTCACAGCACTACAAGTCCAGGGCAGAAAGTATCAATGCTTTAGATGCTGATTGGTACAAGGCAGGAATAACTCATTTTGGGAATACAAGTGTGTCCCCAGGGCATGTGGTCTGGCTGTTCATGTTCAGAGCTTATTTGTAACCTGAATTTCACCAGTTAATATGTGGGGTGTGCAGGTTGTTTGAGCTACATTCCCATGAGCTCTGCTGCCTGTTTGAGTAGGTTCTTGGGGCTGCATCTAACTCGCAGATTACAGAGCTGCTGCTACTTGCAGATGCCTGTGGATATCTTCTTGTGCCCAGAGGCTCCCAAGCTGACTCTTCCCTTGCTCTGAACTGCCCTTGCTGAGCCAAAAGCAGGGGTAGATGAGACCTCTTGTGTCTTAGCTTGCCCTGTACCTCTATAAATGAGGCTGCTGGAGAGCACTCAAGCCATTGCCCTCTCTGCTCTACAGTCCTGATCTCTTCAGACAGCCATATTCTGCTGGACTTAAGTGCCACATGAACTAACCCTGGTGTCAGGGACCTCTTTTCTTTGTTTTGAGGTGGCTGCTGCTGATCCGCCCATCTCTGCATTGATTGCTGGATTCAGGAATACTGATGAGCAGCATGCATCTTGCTGGCAAATCACCCTTGGGGTTTGTGACAGAGTTTTCCAGGGTAGTTTGTGTACAACAGTTGCTGACCATGGATTTTCTCTGTCCTGTTGGCATTAGTTGCTCACAAGCTTGGATGTGTGCTCAGTTGTCTCCCTTCTGGCAGGTTCTTTCCTTCAACATTATTTCTTGCTTAATGTTAATACTTTCACCCCTACGCCCATTCAGATGTCAGGACACTATTCATGTTGGAGCACCTGTGGAAATGCCTGCTGGGTTTCCTCAGCTTGGGCATGGGCAGAAGCTGCAGTTCTGGGGGGCCAGCGGACAATTCTGGATTGGAAGCATGAGCTTGTATGCCACATGGTTTGGCTATTTTTAAATGATGGTATAAACAGGAAACTTAGGTGATACATCCCTAGAGCTGATTACATTTTCTTAAATTACTTGTCTGAGTCGCTTTGGAAAGTGACAGCTCTCTACCTGCAGGGATGATGAGCTGGAACTAGACTAACATGTATTCCACTCTGGGAGGATGGCAGCTTGTCTTTGGGGCTAGTGCTTCTCTTCAGATCTGCTGTGTTGTCTTCTGTGCATGCTTAAGCTGCCCACAGTCACCTACCTTAAGTAATAACAGCACTGCAGAGCCATGCAGTCAGTGGAGTAACCACCAATGAAATTAAACATCTTTTGCTCATCAACTTCAAACCAGAAATAAGACGCCTGTCCTTTAGCCACCATCAGCTGTCACATGCTTTGTGTAGCCTGTGAGCATACCTGGCACTGTGCCTTTCATTGCCCCAAAGAGGCAAATCCCTCTGGAAAGAAGCAAGCAGAGACAGGTCTGCAGGAGCAGTTTTGGGTTGGGTTTACTTGTCCCTTCTTAAAACACAGTAGCAGGTTTGTAGCTGAAGAAGAACTGGATGGAAGGTGAACAGTGAAAGGGAGCTTCAGGATGCTCAGCTTGTTGGAGTTGTGGGGACAGGCTTTTGAGCCTAATATTCTACTTCACTTGCACCTCAGTGAATTTTCAGGCCAGGTGTGTGGGGGGGTTTTATCCTTTGTATTTTATCCTTGTACATCTGAGGTTAGTTTAAAAAAAATATGTTGCCCTGCATGGGCAATGCAGAAAGTACTGAAAGATTCTCCTTCCTTGTGTGGCAAGGGCAGGATGCTCTGGGAGCTGTTTCCTTTCATTTGCTGCTGCACCCCAAAGCAGCGTTATCTCCTCTGATGGCTCCTCACAGCCTCCCTGTTGCTTGGCAGATGTGGCTCCCTGTACTTAGCCAGCTGTGGTGCTCACTCAAGGGAGAAGAATAAGCATTTAACTCCTGCCAGCCCCATGGAGAGGGGAGCATGTCTCTCCTCAGGCACTAATGGTTATGTTTATGTTTGGTTATGTGACATGTGCAAGAATCTCCCTAGAGACTGGCTGGGAGTGAGTTTAGCCTTTCCTTGTGCTCCATATGGAGAAGGACTACCAGGCCAGGTCTCCAAGGCTTTGTGTGATGCTGAGTGCTGACAACTAGCTGGGCAGGTGTTTGAGCTGGGTCTAAGTGATCCCCACAATGATGTTTGATAGTTTTACCTCAAAGAGCCAGTTGTAAGAGCAGATGATAGGACAGATCTGTAAAGGAGGGGTCTGCTCTCCCCTGTTAGGCTGCACAAAGGGAATTTGGAGCCCACTGTCTGAGCCTATCTGGGGTAGCTGCTGTGTGGGACCCTCTTGCAGTGGAAACCAGCTTTGTTCTTCAGAGCCTTCCATGTTTCCCAGATGCCTGGAGCAGGGCTGAGCACACTCTTGGAGGGGCTGTTACCCCCAGCAAGTGGAGCCTGGGCACTGCTGGCCACTGTTGGCCTTGGCACAGTAAGAGGTGCTGGGTTTCACAGGCAGCTCTTCTAGGGAAGTCTGTTGTAAGCTGGTTGCCCAACAACTGCCACTGCTGAAAGCTGTGACTCAGAGAAGAGACAGCATTGTGATCTCCCTTCCATCCCTACCCTGCATACAAGTGGCAAGAGGTAGAAGAGGGGAAGATGGGGTCTAGCCTTGTTCTGTCCCTGCCTGTCCTGCCCTCCTCCTCCTCCCCTGAGTGTCCTGGTGTTGCCAGGTGAAGCTGAACAGGGTGATGATTCCCAGAAAGTCATGTTTTAAACATCTTTGTCCACCCATATTGTTTGTTGTATTACCTACACAAGTCATTGAAAGAGACTCCTGGAAGGGCTCAGCTGTCCTCTGCTGACCCTGGGTCATGCATCAAGGCTGTGTGCAACCGAGTCAGGAAGTCTTATCCCTGCTTGTGGCTATGTCTTTTTTGCTCCCTGCTCATTTGTCTGCTTCAGTGGGTTGCTTCTGTTTTAGGATCATCCCAGCCCATGAGAATACAATGCAGCTTGTGTCCTGGAGGCTGTTAAGAGTCCTGCCTGTGTGATTGACACTTGTATATTGTCAAATTATTTCCCAGAGCAGTACTGGGGGTGGTGGGGCTGTTGGGAGCTGGCCTGAAATAAGGCAGATCTTGGCATGGACCTGGAGGGGATCAAGAGGCCAGAGCTGCTTTCTTGGAATATGAGTTTCAATCCCTTACTCAGGTATTTTTCCCAAAGCTGCCAAGTGGTGCCCATTATGGGCAGCTGGCTCCAGTGCTGATGCAATCAGTGATTCGACTGAGCTGTGAGATGATCCTTGTCTGTTAGAAAGGCCAGAGTGATCTGGTCCTACTGTTGCCCAGTGAATATCCTTCCTTACCCTGCCCTGGCATCTCATCTTACTTTCCCTTGATGAGTGCACAGTCCATCAGGGTTGGGCTGGCACCATTGCCAGTGACAGATATAGAGCAGCAGGCAAATTTGGGGTCATTTGTGACCTGGTGTGGGAGAAGCAGGATGGTGGGTTCTCGGGAGACGGTGCTGGTGGTACAGTGCAGGTTAAAGTGCACCCTGGATCTTTGTCACTTTCGCATGACAAAGGAGGCCACAGAGGAGAGGAGGGTGACAAATGTGTGCTGGCAAAAAGCACTTCACTGAAACCCTGAGTGTGCTCTCCTTGGCCCCATGACCATTTCTGTGGTGTTGAGTTGCATTAGCCTTTATCCTGGACTAGAGGGGAGCCCCTATGGCTCTGAGGCTCTCTCTGCCCTTTGTGCTTCCTCACCTCATGCTCTTTAGGTTAATCTTTTCCTCTCCCTGCCCCACCTTGAGCACTTGGAAGCCTTGAGCACTTGGAAGCCTTGCCCATATGTTCCCAGCCTGCTGCTCTGAATACTGTTATCCGTGTTGTCAAGTCACTGTGATGACTTTGCATGTGAAGAAAGAGTCAAGAGCATCTATGCCATTTCCAGCATGCTCTGAAGGGCTTTTGTTCTCCTCTCCTTAGACAGACAGCCTGCCTGTCTCCTGTTGGAAAGAGGTGACAGATCTGAGTGATCCCAGTAGCATTTCATGTGAGCTCTTGTGTCCTTTCTGGATTTCCCTGGCAGGTCTGAGGCCATAACAGCCCTTGGGAGTGGCAGTGTTCACAGGGGCTCTGGAAGGGGATTAGTGAGTGGGGGCACAGGAAACAAAACAAATACAAATCCAGAGTATTTATTTTCTGTTTCTCTTTTTTTTTTTTTTTTCCTCCCTCCCCAAATCTGTTTCAGCAACTGTACCAGATCCTGACAGACTTTGATATTCGGTTTTATATGTATGAGCTGCTGAAGGTGAGTGGCATTGCATATAGCAGTCTGGATGTGGAGACCAGGAGAGAGGCAGTAGC
>VYZU01052500.1:0-18968 GCA_013401355.1 Ceyx cyanopectus
CACCACCATGGCTTTGGGAAGGGAACCCTGCCAGCCCATGTGCAAGCTCCATGTGGTCTGGCCTGGCTCCACCTGCCTCATGGCAGGGAGCTCTGGCAGGCCACCAGGAACTGCCAAGGAGTGGAAACCACAGGACAGGGTCCTGATGGCCCACATGGGGTTGTGCTCTTCTGTCTCTCAGCCACACTTGCCCACCACATGCAGAAGAAAGGCCAGCAGAATTAAGCCTCCCATCCCTAGTAGGCAGTGAGGTGCATGAGGGAAGGGATCTGTGATCCCTGTGGTGGATGCTCCCCACCCCTGGCATAGGCTGAGATGTCTGGAGACGTCCGAACTTGACAACACACGACCATAGTGTACATGGCTTACGTGTCCTAAGGCTTTGTCCCCAAACCCTGGGCTCTGGCACATTGCAGGCTCCTCACAAGAAGGAAAATCATGGACATTGCTTAGTGTAGACTCCTGCTGTTGCTGTCCCCTCAGATACTAGAGAAGGGGGTTAAGCAGGCATTGTCAAGATCATGGCAGAAAGGCTAAAGCAGCTCAGCATCAGGAGAGGGGGAAATGGGTTTAGATAAAATCTCCTGCTTCCCCCCCAGCCTCAGACCACACCACTGGCTTCACTTTGGGAAGGTAGAAATCGTTGTGGAGATCAAGATCAAAATAATCTGCACCGAAAGCACTTTCACACTGCTCAGACATTTCTGCCCTCATTCTATAGCTGCAGGATGTGTGTCCCTCACACCCCCAGTTTCAGTTGGCCACTAGTTCACAACACACGTTATATTTACACCACCAGTGCTGTTTATGGTTCAGCTGAAACCAGTGAGATCAAAACCAACCTCTCTCCCTCCTCACACTGTGCCACCATTAGCCCATTTTCACTGGGGCTCTGGAGCATGGAAGGCCCAACCAAGAGGGCTGCTGCTGCTGTGGCCACCAAGAACTGCATCCCTCAGTTGCCACGCTCCAGAGAGAAGCTCTGTGAGTGGTGCTATGATGCCCTAGGAAGAGAAATGGGCCATCATCAGGGTCTGTGTAATATCTATTTCCCTGGAAATGGCTCAGGCTTTGAAAGGCTTTAAACCCACTCGAGGGAGCTCCAGCTTTGGCTGAGTGGGTTCATACAGGACCAAGGTTTGGCTTGGCCCCAGAGCTGCCAGCATGCCAAGCAAGGCTTGACACCTTTGTATTCCGTGGTTTATCAGAACAAACGTGACAAAACCATCTTTCCCAGGATCCTCCCAGGATCCCCCACCAGGGCAAGGGGTGTTCAAGGACCAGCACAGCCCTTGAGTGATCAGAGCACAGCTTCCTGCTGTTCTCCTACAGCACAGGAGGCACTTTTCTCTCCACTGGAAGAAAAAAATAAAATAAAATGACACACTCCCACAGCACAAGGGTCTCCCACCTGCACAGGAAACTGCAGAGATGAGCTAGTGTGGATCTGCAGAGCATCACCACGTCAACTCCATCCTCACATGTTCCAACATCACTTTCCTGGGTTGCTTTGTCTACTTCCCTCCCTAGCACAGGACACTTCTCCATGTTCTCATGTTTAGCTGAATTTCCTCCCCGCCTCCCCAAGCACTTTTGGCTGTCAAGGCAGCTCAAGAGACAGCAACAAAGTGGCACCTACATCTGGTACAGCTTAGCTTTTAGTGTCTATTCTTTCTGGAATTTGAGAACTTTAATACCCAATGTTTGTACAAGTGTGGAATAAATGGAGCACAGGCTTCCCAGCCTTCTGTGCTTGCCAAAGCTGTATTTTAAAATGCACTTAGAAAATCCTCCTGTTTATTCATCTGCAACTTTAGAAACTAAAGGACCCCAGATCCAACTGCAGGTCTGCCTTTGTTCCCTCAGCCTCACACCCCAGCAGTCCATTATGGTGCTCCACTTCCTCAGGGAGGCTTCCATGAGAAGGGAGATGCCAATGGCTTCCTGGATACACACCCACCCCTTCTTCCACATACTGGCTTGGTTAATATCACTGAAGACAGATGAATGTGAGGGGCCTTCTGCACATCACAGATCCAGCTCCTTATTGGTGCACATACTACATTTCACACCTTTCATCAACAACCAAGCTCTGGACTGAGTCTGAGCAGGCTTTTTACACCCTCTTCCAGGCAGCAGATGCCTTGTCTTACCTTGTCAAAGAATTCATACAGCCTGACTGTCTCACAGATCTGGTGCCTGTTTTCATCCAGCTGAGTGCAGAACTCTTCCAGTTGATCTCTGTAGGTCTGCAGCTTTACCCTGTAAGAATGCACATCCACAGAGGAGAAGTCTTCCCATCTATCCATCTTCTTTAGTGCTTCCTGCCCCCTCCTGCAATATTCCTGAAAGCACAATGGGATCGTGTATGAGGATAGACACCTGACACGGACAATTGCTACAATCACAGAATGCAATGAGCTGGAAGATCACAGAATCCCAGCATGGTGGGGTTGGAAGGGACCTCTGGAGATCATCTGGTCCAACTCCCCTGCTCCAGCAGGGTCACCCAGAGCGGGGGGCCCAGGATCAAATTGTCCAGGAGGGTTTGGAATCTCTCTAAAGAAGACAACTCCACAATCTCTCTGGTCAACTTTGGCCTGGCTCTGCCACCCTCACAACACGGAATTTTCTCTTGCTGTTCAGATGGAACCTCCTGGGTTCCAGTTTGTGCCTGTTGTCCCTCATCCTGTCACTGGGGACCACTGACAAGAGTCTGGTCATCTAGTCCAATCCCCCTAGATAGTCTTCAAGGTGATTACCTGCTAGGGCTAGACTGTTTTTTAAGGTTCAAACGACATTAGCAGGGGTGTACTTGTTTAGAGAATTCTGGAGTTTTGACTTCTTTTATGATTTACATTTGTCACACAGCAGCTTGTAAAGGCCTGCACAGCAAGGCCATAGGTCAGTTAGGATCAAAATTAGGATTAGCACTCAAAGCCAGCCTGGATGGGGTTTTGACCAGTCTAGTCGGAGGTGTCCCTGGCTATGGCAGGGGGGTTGGAAGTAGATGATCTTTTAAGGTCTCTTCCAACCAAACCCAAATCATTGTATGAAAAAAAAAAAAAAAAAAGGCAGAGTTACAAGTACATCAAGGAAGTAACAAAAAAATTTCATGTTCCATTGTTCCATCACATTACAAAGCATCAGATCAGGCTCTGGAGAACACATTTTTCCAATCAGACAACACTTACACTGGCAACAAGATCAAACTCTCTGAACTGTTTTTGTGCTTGAAGCAGCATCTCCAAAGAATCATCCAGGTTGATTGTTTCCTTTAGCCGTTTTCTGCCAACATTCTCAATCCAACTGCTGACCTAGGAGAAAAGGGAAAAGCTCCACTATTAGTCACCCTGCTACTCATCAAGATAGGGGTCTATGTGAAAGAAAGAGCAAGGGACTGTTTTTGTAATGCTGGTCATTTCATTACTGGAAAGAATGTGTATGTAATGTCTTCCCCCATGCTGGCATTTCGGTCTGAGCCTCTTGCTCAGGAGTTTTTCCATTTCAGGTCACCGAGTGATGGCAAAGCTCTCCTCTTGCTCACTTGCCTGAGGCCTAAACAGGGCAAGTAGCTGCTTGGGCTCTGTTTCAGTTAAGCCACAGTCTAACAAGAGCTCTGAAACCTGCAGGCTGGCCTGATATTCCTATTATTGTTACCCCTGAGTGGGACACAATCTTCCTGCTGCCAGATTTCCTACATCGCTTCCCTTTTCTGTCTGGCAGAACATGATCTATGTCAGTATGAAGTACAGATGGATTGTCCCCATCCATAGTATTCTCTGGGACTCTCAGAAGGCAGCATACCACAGAGTCATGAGTTAACTGCCAGTTCCTCAGCAGGACCCAGTCACTGTCACAATTATAAATATGTATCATAGAATCATGGAATATTTTGGGTGGGAAACAACCTTTCAAGGTCATCTAGTCCAACGTCCCTGCAGGGAGCAGGGACATCTCCAACTAGAACAGGTTGCTCAGAGCCCTGGTCAATCTCACCTGGAATGGTTCCAGGGATGGGGCATCTATCCTCAAACCTGGGCTGAGAGCTGACTAAGAGTGTCTTCAAAGCAGACCCAGGAGGCCAGGCAGGACAACAAGGCATCTCCATCAGCTGGGGGTTTTCAAAACAGGCCAGTTGTCCACAGTGCCTCAGGCAGAGCTGCCCCCAGGGGAAGGGACAGACTAAATGTTTCCTAATGCCCAGGCATCCTGTTTTCCTGTATCATCTACATCTGTATCCCCACTCAACCCCACAGCCAAGGACAAACTCCCGGTCTTGTAGACTACAACAGGGTCTGTGCTCATGGAATAAGCCCATCAGCAAGAGAAGGAGAGATCCCAGGTTGTGACCCAGGCTGCAAAGGGGCACACAAGATCCTAGGTAGAGTTAAAAACAGGAGCAGCTGCTGCAGTCATTGGTGATCTGCAAGCCAAGTAAGCTGGGAGCAGTTGGTTTTGCTCAATTCAATCAAAATGTTCAGCTTAAAGCAGGGACAGATTGCAGGGCCTGCCTTTGTGCCTTTGTTCATTTCTGTTTGGTATTGGGAACCTGTGCATTCCTCTGTCCCTTCCTGAAGAGTTTTCACGAGGTTCTTGCATCACACTTCTCATCCTGAATGCACAGCACACGGCGCCCAAGTGTCTAACTCCAAATGGGAAGTCATTAAAACCCTTGGATCTACCTCAGCCTGTGAAAATAACCGGCAGGCTACAGTTCCTTTGCAAATCCAGTTCTCTCCAGAGGAGAGAATCCCAGAATCCTAGAGGAGCATTGGTGAAATTGGTCCTAGCACTGATCTTGAAGGCTGCAGCTTCCTAAGATGAACTCCAAACAGCACACAACCCTTCACACACACAGGGCAATATGTGACACACAAAACTTCTAATGGTTGATTCGTTACAGCAAAGGACACTGTAAGTCTCTGATCTCAAGGTTGAATTCAGGCTAAGGGATCTGTGACCCTGAACATCTGGGATCTGCAACACTGAACACCTGGGGTCTTTGACCCTGAAAGAACCAGCCAGATCTTGTAGGACACTAACAGCCTCTGTGACTTTATGACTTTTTAAGATTCTCTGTCTACAGGTCTACAAGTTTCAAAGATCCTTCTGAAAGCCAAGTGCCTATTTGTCTCAGTTACCCCATGGCTGTGAAGATTTTCAGGGAGCACCACAAGAAGGTAAGTTTAGGCTCCCACAGAAGTGCAGGGAAGTGCTGGGGGAGTTGAGCTTGGCTCTTGGGCTACAGACAAGAGGCTCTCCTGCCTGGCGACTATGTAGGCCTGCACCCAGAGGAGTGTGCCCAGGGCTGCACCCTGAGGGAAGGAGCATGCCCAGGAGTTTATCAGATAGCAGGGACCTAAGCATGGCACAGGAAGTGTGGGGTATGTAATGTATGGCTCATTCAGCAGTAGAATGTAGAAAAAACCCTGAAGGATCTACAGCCCAGAGGGTAAATACGGATTCCTCATCAGCTTGTTGCCATCTCTCTGCTGTTTCTCACGGTGGGGCAATAAAGAATGGCTCCTCGGTCTTGCCAGGAGGGTGCTTTTGTTGACCAGTGTGAAAAGACAACCCACCTCCAAATGTACTGCTTACCAGTACACTGGTATAGAGCCACTACCCTGTAATCTTTAAGTATGGAAGAACATAATGGATGTTTATGGGGTTTGACTGATCCACACCTGGAAAGCAGCCAAGACTTTTCCCTGGCTTCAGGAAATACCAAACCAGGCTTGGATCTCAGCGTATCTGAAAAATCTATCTCAAATTCTTATGTTCAGTTGTTTCTATTAAGGGTCTACAAGCACCATCCTACACCTTCACACAAGAGATCAACAGGCCCAGCAGCTGCTGTGGGGTGCACGGTCAGAGGGTGGCAGCAAGCAGTCACCAGAATGGACAGAGAGGCCTTACCTCCTTAAAACACTCTTCCACTTTCTCAAAGTCCATCACCAGCTCCAGCTCCTGGATGCGTTTGTTGGACAGCATCACCAGGCGGTGCACGCCCTCATCGACTCGATTGTAGAGCAGGCTGGCAGCATCCAGAGCGTCTCTGGAATGGGACACGAGTCTGGTCAGGGCTTTGGCATTAGGTCCTTCCCCCAGCCCTTCATCAAACGTTACTGGGCTAACAGCAGCACCTCAGTCACCCTCCCCATGGGAACCAGGATGGCCATCTCTGGATGGAAAGCAGGAGAATAATGCTGCTCCCTGCAAGTCCCTGTACTTCACCAGCAGCAAGGACAAGAGCATCTCCTCCCAGCCAAACTCCTTGCAAAACTTGGTGTGCCTGTCACACTTTGAGAGGACACTCTGCTTTTCATTGGTGCCAGTTGTTGTATCAATGGGCCTTCACAAACCACAGGCTTGAGCAATCTCTCTGTCTCAAACCACTGTTTGAATTTAACTTAGATAAATAAAAAAAGGCATCACTCAAAAGCAAATCTCCAGGACACCACTTAGGATTATTCTTTTTTCTTTGTGTCCCTAAACTTCTCCTTTTTTTTCTGTTTCTACATTTCCCCTAATTTCACAAGTATGGAATCAATGGACACCTACAAGACAATACTACAGCCTCCCTCAGCCATGCTCTGTGCCAGCACAGTTAGTTGCCTGAGCATCTCCTGTGCTCACCCTAACCCAGCTTTCCTTTTGCAATTGTCTTACAACTTTCTACTTCATAAGAACATGGCTTTTTAATATGTCACTAAACTTATCCAAAGCACTTGTGAAATAGGTAGCTAATAAAACCTGGAAAGCTTTGCTAGTGGAAATTAATACCAGTGCTTCAGCACACACGTTTGTTTTCTGTCTTGGGTTACAGGCCATCCTGAACCTACGAAATGCAGCTGAATAGGAGCATTTAGTGGCAACCACCCTGCAGTTTTTAGATGGTACTTAACTGACGAGGTCGTGCAATAGTCTGGGTAACCAGCTCTGTGTTGCAGGAACCCACAGGTTTTTTCCATTCAGAATTCCACCCGACATGCAGCAGCCAACATCTCAAACCTCAGGCTCTTAGACACTTTTGTTTTTCCTCTTCAAAATGCCATTAGACTGAATGAATTTCCCCAAAGCGCAGCCAAAAATACCCAGATTTTTTTCTGGACTAAGATCAGTGCTACTGCAGTGCAGAGGAGTCAGGTTCTCTGCAGAGAATCTGCAAGCTCCAATGGAAAGAGCCGAGCTGTGATGCTGCTCCCTTGTGTCCTGACACCCCTGTAAAGATGCAGCGATGACAGGAGCCTCCTGTTTTGTAACCCTTTCCTTGGGACAGCCCCAGACTCTACTCGGGAGACTTGCAGCAGCAGAGCCATGACCAGTTGCCAAGCTGAGCTCTGGCCAGAGCCTTTCCAGAGCAGGTTGTGAAGGCCAGTTCCCGTCAGCAGCGGTGACACGCGCACTGGGGACAGCTAATAAGAAACAGTTCAGGAGATGCTGGAAGTTATACTTGGCAACAACATTAAGACTGTTGGGTTTTGCACAGCAGAGCATATCTGTCAGGTCCTAGTTTCTGAAGAAGGCTCCAGCGAAACATGATGCTGAAGGCCAGACAGACAGACACCCTTCAGTGTTCCTCCCACGGGTCTCATGTCCCCACTGGCAAGAGCGCCGGGAACACACACAGATACACCAAACGCTCCTCCTCCCACCAACGCAGCCCAGCACCTCTAACTTGAGACATTACAGGCTGTTAGATGCAAACATTGGCAATTAGCCGCTCATCAGGCAAAATGTGTTTACAACCATTCTCTGAGCTTCCATGGAAATCACTGTGGTGTTGACGCTACTCTTTTGACAACGCTCATAACAAGCCAGACTGACCTGCTAGACCTTTCTGCCATGGGAGTCCTCGTGTCCACCCAAGCCAATGAGGAAGCAAGTACCCCTGGTTTCAACACTCCACACCATATCAGAAGATGGTGGTAACCTTATGGCATAGCAACTGGAAACAAGGGTTCCAGCTCCTGTGTTGGCTGACTGAGCACAGAGTGAGAACAGAGACAGGGGAAGGGAGACAGGGGAGTCCCACTCTGCTCCTTTCCATACCTGATGGAGAAAACAGGACTCCAGTTGACTCAAGTCTGAGTGATTTGCCTTGACAGGAGTCAGTCACAACCTGGGCTGCAAGGCTCCCAACACTACAGATGCCCACGAGGCAGCAAGCACACATCCCAAAGTCACAAATCACAGGCTTCCTGAGGACAACACTGCAACTACAAGAAAACCACCCTCCAGGGAGAGGGATAGGAGGTGATTACAAAACAAACATGTTTTAAGTATTTATATTTTTTTATACACAGAAATTGAAAGCTTCCTGTCTGAAGAGGTGAATTCATGGTGCCAGTGTGGCCAAGACCAGACTCTTGGAACACGCTTGAGATCAGTATTGGACTTATGAGCAGAAAACCACACCAGGGAAAACGAGGTTCAAAGCCACAACAGTAAAATACTCCTGTTGGGCCACCCACTGAGTCCTGAGGAGCTCACTTTTGGAGAAGGGGCTCGGGTGAACTTCTTGATGATGAACTGAAGGGAGTAAAAAAAATCCACCCTAAGCAATTCTCTTCTGACCACACACACATTACTTCCACTGATGGAGTTAGCAGATTATTTTCAATACTAGAGAAATAAAAAGACAGGTTCTGAAGATCTCAGTAGAGACATCTGCAACTAGACATCTGCAACTAGAGCAGGTTGCTCTGAGCCCTGGCCAACCTCACCTGCAATGGTGCCAGGGATGGGGCAGCAACCACTTCTCTGGGCAACCTGGGACAGGCTCTCACCACCCTCACTGTAAAACATTACTTCCTTCTCTCCAGTCTTAATCTCTCTCTCCTAGTTTAAACCCATCATCCCTCATCCTGTCCCAACAGGCCCTGCTCAATAGTCTGTCCCCATCTTTCTGACAGAACCCTTAAAGTCCTGAAAGGCTCTCCCTGGAGCCTTCTCCAGGCTAAACACTCTCAACTCTCTCAGCCTGGCCTCCCAGCAGAGGGGTTCCAGCCCTCTCAGCATTGCTGGGACTCCTCTGGCCTCACTCCAACAAATTCAGGTCATTTCAGGTAAGAGGGCTAGAGTTAGCTTTTCTTTTTATCTCTAAGTAGGGCTGTTTAGGGTATATATCATTATTTAAAGTCCATTCCTCTTGTCATTTAAGTAATTTTATTTTCTTTGACTGATTGCAGCAGGCTGTTCATCAGGCACAACTCAACACCCTAGGGCTGCCCCTTCTCTTGGTCCTGTCAATGGCTTGCTGAGTGACTGCACAGAAGCTACCTAGACAAAAAATGTCTCCAAAAGGCTCCTCTGGGCTCAGAGCCCTATAAGGGCTTCAGGTGTGGCCTCACACCATCCCTCCTCCTCTACCAAGTTCCTCCAGCATCCCAGCACGTCAGCCCTCTGTTTCAAGCTCCAGTCCTGCTGTTTTCACACGTCTGCCTCACTTGGCAGGCATTCATTAAACCTCAACATCTAGTTGTTGGTCTTCCATTGCATCTCTAAGGTAACTCCATTCATATGCTGTCAGCTCCTGACAGTTCACTCTTCCCAGCCCAGCAGGGTCTCTAACTAACATCCATCTTTTACCCTTTTACACAGAGGAAAATATAACCCTTTCCACCCTGTCATCAGAAGTAGGCAGATACAAAGAAAAAAACTTGTTCATAATCCATGGGAAAGTTTGGGTTTTCACTTGGACACTTCCAGTGCTCACAAAAAAAAAAAAAAAAAAAAAAAAGAAAGTATT
Source organism: Ceyx cyanopectus (assembly GCA_013401355.1). NCBI lineage: Eukaryota > Metazoa > Chordata > Aves > Coraciiformes > Alcedinidae > Ceyx > Ceyx cyanopectus. The sequence goes on from VYZU01052500.1 coordinate 9,755, forward strand.
CACTGGGCATTAAGTGTGTTCTCCCAGATATCTGTGCATCTGATGACCTATTTATACACACAACCATTTGTGGATCCACATCGTAAAAAAATCTTCCCATATCATTTCTAGTGCACCAAAAAAACAATATTATGCAACAGGAAGAAATGGTACCATGTGTAAATAACTGTTTCTTTTTTAATCAGACTTAGGGGTGTTTCATGGCATGGTCTTCATGGCAGCTTGAAGTAAGCAAACCAAATACTGAAACAGTGGTCAAAGAAGAAAAAGTGCCTTCCACCCAGCTGCACAAAGGGAAACACCTGGTTGTTAAGTACCTTAAATATATTTTAATAGTGGCCTGCCCAACTCAGAGGAAGAAAGGCCAGGAGTTGTTTGAAGTCAGTGGAAAGTCTCATCTTAAGCTTAGATTTGTTTGGATGCTTTGCAATTTCCCTGCACATGTCAGTGTGGTAATAAAGAGTCTTTCACTACATTCTTCCATGGTCAAATCATCCAAAGTAATTTTGCAATAGTGCAGTCAATATAATTCATAGCAAAAAGGAGCAGCTTGATGTCAGTTTATGTTTTTCCAAATCCTGTTTTCACTGGGCAATTATCGTTTCAGTGGAAAAGGTTCCAAACGTCTTTGGTTTTCTGGAGAAGTGCCAAGCGGTTGTATAATGGGAGGGTAATTTTAAACCTATCATTTAGGAAGTCCATTTCTGTCTGAATCCATCCTTCCAAAAGCCTCGGAGAGTTACACTTTAGTTTCCAAAGAAAGGTACCTTATTTGTTTTTGAAAAGTAAATGCCTACAACAATCTGGCAAGAGCAGGTGCTGCCTGCACACAGAAGAGTGCAGGGAAGGAAGCAGCAGAACCATCACTGTTCTCTGACTTATCTCTGCCCCTTGAAAACATCTCTGGCCAAGAGCCAGAGGAACAGATCTAAAGTGAGGGCTAAAACCAGAGCTCATTCTTTGGCTAACCCGAGTCAATTTTGAAATGGAAAAAAATCGTGGATGGAAGGGACATGAGACACACCACCCTGTCAAGAGTCTTTGGTGGGGCTTCTGGAAGTAACTTGCAGGTAAGTTTCCCTGAAAAATCAGGTATCTCTGATACCTGCCATGTTTGTAACAAGGCCACAAAATGAGGTCAGCCTCTAATGCAAGCTCCTGCTCTTCTAAGCTGAAAACTGCACATAGCAGAAGTTAAAATTCAAACTGGCTATGGTGAAGCTCATGCTGAGGTTGCTAAATAAACTATCATTGTTCTCTGCAGCCATGGTGGTTTTCATTACCTAATAAAAGTATTTTGAGGAACTGGGTATGGTTTTTAGAACCCTGAAGTGTCCTTTCAAAAGGCACAGAGGTCAGACACCAAGTTTGGGGTTACCTGTGGGATCCCTGCCACTCATGATGGGAACAGTGGCTCCAGCTGAGACCGCTGACCTGACTGAATTCCTCCTCACCAGGTTACCTGACAAGCACACACACTGGGAACAACCCACCCAATCAATGCAACACACCACAGACCATAATTGCCAAGAGGGTTCTCTTCACAGCACAGTTCATTTAAACACTTTTTTAGCAGAAATACCCTCTGAAGTTCTTTTAAAGGCAGAGGAATTGCTGCAGAGCTAAACAAGTGTCCAAGTGCAGTCCCAAGCTGCGACCTTTGAGTTTTTCCTTAACCTGGCTTGCATTCAGTCACAATAAAACTTGTGTTCTGTCTCTGGTTGATTTTAAAACCCAGTTAAGATCCATAAAACTGTCTGGAAAAACAAAACAAAGCATAAACAAACAAACAAAAAACAACAAAAAAACCACCAAACCTTTTTAAGAAATCTCAAACCAAAAAGTAGCCAACTTCTGGAAAGCTCCCCACACACAGCAGGGGCTGAGATAGGATGTGGAAACACCACTCTGGGAACAGTGAGCACCAAGCTTTGGTTTTCTTCCCATCATGAAAAGCTCCTACCTTCAAACCCCATCCCATGCACAGTAGCAATAGTTATACTTGGTATCGAGGTCAAAGGCACCAGTCTGACAGCTGGGCTCCTGGTGTTAGGGTTTCAAGATGCTCTGCTTAAATATATACCCACCATCAGCTAAAGCCACATCCCCATTTCCCCAGTATGCCCCCTTTTGCACACTCCCTCTGTTCAAGATACAAATAACAGCAGTGACTACACTATTAACTACCCCAGCAACAGGAACATCCGCCCCAATTCAGCCCAATAAAAGCTGGTGCTCATGGGATGGTCTGGGCTGAGCCAGGAACTTGAGGCAGTTCAGTTATATCCTATGCTGGAAACTTTGTGTGATTTTTTTCCATAATATTTTTTAAGCAGATAAAACACACAGTGTGTCATTGATTACCTAACACCCTGCTGGCACAAGAAACACTGCAAACAACAACAAGTAAAAACAGAGTATCCTGGGGAAATTCCCACAGAATCGAGGAAGATTTAGGACATAAGACAGCAGAAAATAACCAGCAGAAAGGTCCTGAGTGGGATTATCTCACAAAAATCCTAAAAAAAACCAACCAAACCCAATGAGAACTTACCTAGGTAGAACTCTGCAATCTTTTACTGCTCTGCAAATGCCACAAGCAGCTTTGCACACTTGGGACGAGAAGGGCTCCGTGCAAAGTGGCACAGAGCGAGGTGGTTCATTAACACGAGCGCCAAGCGCCTTTCGCCAGCTAAAATCACCGCAAACACAGGGAACTGGTTAGACCGTAGGAGATGAATAGCAAGCAGCACGGTGTTTGGGTAGAAACGCGGCCACTGCGCGCTCCTCCCTCCACCTGACACAAACAAACAGGGCCGTGGAAGAGCCCTTCCACCCAGGACTGCTGACTGACAAAGGCTGGGTGTTTGTCGGCATCTTCTGCGTCACCACCAACCAGTGTCTCAAAAGCTGCCAGTCTCAGAGGGCAGGATTTAAGCAGGGCTTTTCACCTTGCTCCCAGGTTTGCTGAGAGCTTGGCCTAACCAAGAGACGGAGGTTTTATGATTAAGTTCCCTGGAGAAACATGCAAAGGACAGTTATGAGCAGAAAATGCACATCGCAGACCTTGTCAGAACCCTGCTCTACAGTGAGTGGTAGGAAGAGAGGTTCCCAAAGTTCTCAAAGAGAGGCAAGAAGCTTGTTAAGAGCAAGTGTTTGTTAAGTGAAGCAGGGGAATGGCAGCAATGAGAGGGACATGAGCACTGCTGTCTTTGAAGCATGTACCAACACAGAGCAGTGACCATCAGACTGGCCACAGCACAAACCCATACTTCTTTAAAGCAGAAAGGGGGCTGGCAGAAAATTACACCTCCAGGAAGGATTTCCCAGCGTAGTTTTCCTGTCCATGACTATCAGCATATGTCAGTAGCAGGTGCACACCTTTTACATTCCATTCCAAGAATGCCAGCCATCCCAGTCTCCCCAGACTAGGACTGACACACCAGACACCTGTCTCCCATCTACTTTTGCCCCTAACTTGTCCCATGCTTTGGAAGATCTGCCTCTACCCTAGACAGAGGTGCCACTTTGCAGAGCAGCACGCGCCTGTCTTAGAGCATCCCAGGCTTGTTAGTAACAGGAGCCTTGCTAAAGACTCACAAACATAAGCTCCTAGAGCTATAACCCACTGCATCATTAAGCAGTCACAGCTTCCAGCAGCCCTAGTGCCTCAACACCGTGGGTGGAAGACAAGTTGGGGAGCTGTGGAGGTTGTTAGCTGCACCATCACCCTCTCCGTGCTGTAATTGAGTCAGGGCCAGCACCAGGAACCTGGCAGCTGCCACTCAGGAAGCCTGCTCTGCACTGCCCATTACCTCTGCTCAGCTCTGGTCCCCACCCAGAGCTTCCAACCAGATCACCAAGCCACACTAAAAATAGCCAGCTCACAAAACCAGCTCTTGGCTCCAGCCACTCCACCCTCAAAGTACAGAGCCTAACTATGCTGCCTTCTGAGAACAAAAGGAGAATTCACTCCTCCATCTATTTATAAGCTGCTTATTCACAGCTTGCAAGCACAAATTCTTTTCAGATGAGGAGCTCGGGGGAAGAGATTATACTTCTTCTGGTTCCATGTTGCACAGAGCCCAGCACCCAACCTGGTCACTCCTTCACCGTCAGAGGTTTTGCCTCTTTCTTTCAGCTCACACATCAACTCTTGTGGCTGCTCTGCCCTCCAAGGTGCAGAGCATGATGCAATCCTGTTCCCGTGCCACACTGAGGAAGCAGGTTCGCTGGCAGGGCCAGGCGTGCGATGGGTGTATTCTGGTTAGACTAGTACAAAGCACCTTAAAATTAATATAAAATGTTTATATCTTCTTTACTCCACTTCTGACTCACGGAATATCTACGGGACAGAAGGCATCGCTGGACACTTTGTCTAAGCGTTCCCAGCTCTTGGCTATGCTGGAAGAGCAGCAATAATAGAAGAAGAGTGGAAAATGGCTGGCTAAAGACCAGGTGAAAAGTCTCCCTCCCTTGTTGCCCAGCCCGCTTTAGTCAGAGCTCCCAGTGCTGCTGCCAGCCTTCTGTCAGCTTCTCCAGGCTTATGATGGAAGTGTCAAGAGAAGTCTTCAAACTCCACCACAAATTAAGCAAAGCATTAGTCCACCTTCCACAACAGGCTTTGGGAGATGCCTCCAAGCCATGGATTGGTTGATCAACACACTGGAAATCCAGAAGCCAAAGATACACCATCTGGCCAACTCTAGGTAACTTATTAAAAAGACCATGCTTATTAAAAGTTTCCTGTCCAAAAGTGTAAAATTAAGTATTAAAAGCATTAAAGTGATGGATGTCTCTGTGGCATTTGTCCACACTTACCGACAGGAACTTCAGCCAAGCCAATAGCTCTGCCAGGAAGACTGGGACAGCAAAACCTGGAAGCTTTCAGCTAACAGATCTGGAGAAGCACAGAGCCTTCAGCGCAGCAGATGGTGGGAAGGCAATATGCTGAATTTCAAGCCAGCCAGCTCCACCAACGAGTGAGTGGCGATGCCGCCTTCAGCAGTCCATCTGCACCTCTGGGTGGCCAGTCTGAACCAAACCTGTCATTACAGCACTTCAAGAGACGCCACAAAGATAGCAGCTCATCAGTACCACACCCAATCAACTCTAGGACAAATTCAGAGGGACCTGGACAAGCTGGAGAAGTGGACTCATAAGGTTCAACAAGGCCAGGTGCAGGGTCCTGCCCCAGGTATCAGCCCAGGCTGGGGGTGAAGGGATGGAGAGCAGCCCTGTGGAGAAGGACTTGGGGGTGCTGGGGGTGAGAAGCTGGAGCTGAGCTGGCCCCGTGTGCTGGCACCCAGCAGCCAATGGCACCCTGGGCTGCACCCTCAGCAGTGTGGGCAGCAGGGTGAGGGGAGGATCCTGCCCCTCTGCTCCCAGTGCTCTGGGGAAAACCCCCCCCTGCACTGCTGGGTCCACCTCTGGAGTCCTCAGCACAGGAGAAGCAGGAACATGTTGGAGTGGGGCTAGAGGAGTCACAGCAACGCTGGGAGAGCTGGAACCCCTTTGCTGGGAAGCCAAGAAGAGAGAGTTGGGTGTGTTCAGCCTGGAGAAGGCTCTAGGGAGACCTGGTGACCTTTCAGGACCTCAAGGGGCCTGTCAGAAAGATGGGGACAGGCTTTTGAGCAGGGCCTGTTGGGACAGGACAAGGGTGATGGGTTTTAACTAAACAAGGAAGATTTGGAGTGGAGAGAAGGAAGAAATGTTTGATGCTGAGGGTGCTGAGAGCCTGGCCCAGGTTGCCCAGAGAGGTGGGCACTTGCCCCATCCCTGGCACCATTGCAGGTGAGGTTGGCCGGGGCTCCAAGTAACCTGCTCTAGTTGCAGATGCCCCTGTTCCCTGCAGAGGGGTTGCACTAGATGAGCTTTAGAAGTCCCTTCCAACCCAAACCATTCTATTTCCAAGGGGTGGGAAAGCATTGTGGGATCAGCCAGGCACACCACATCCACTTAGCCAGATCCTTGTGATGGGCTGCCTGCAGGACTCCTACTGTGGCACCAAAGTTCCTCATTTCTATGCTGGGGAAAGTCAAGAGATCCAGAGAGACTGCTTCAAGAAGTATTTCTTCCCCTTTGTGGATAATTGGCTGGCTGGGCATTTTTTACAGTGTTAATTGGTGGAAAAAGGAGCATAGTGGCTCCTGGTCAGCTCACACTGGGAACAAAGTGAGCAGAGTCAGCAGTCAAATCCACTGCTCAGGTGCTACAACATCTCTCAGGATGGGACCACCCAGAAGGGACTCTCATAGGCATCTGTCAGAGAAACAAATGGATGTAGTACAACACATCACTCCCTCGTGACCCCATCTCTCATGGGCCAAGTTCAGTTCCTGCAGGAGAGGAGCTGAGCCACCAGCTTAGGAAACCCTTGCAGAGCCTGGGTGAGCCCTGAGCAGCAATGAGACCCCTCTGCTCTGTCACAAAACACTCTGCAGGGCAGCTCAGCTCGGCAGGAGGGCAGAGCGGGGAAATGTGTCAAAAACACCCCCAAGGGAAGAGCTTCATTACTAAAGAAAGACTGAAGGGCAGTTTGTTTGCTGTGTGCTCCCAGAAGCTGTTTGGCAGACACTGGTCAGGCGGGCGGAGCCGGAGCCGGCTCCCTGCCTGTTCTGGAGGGGCATCTCCAGCCGCAGCCAAGCGCTTTGGCCGCCTCCAGTCTCACCACCCACTCTTTCCTTTCTACCATGTGAAGCCTCAAACTAGCACGATAGTTTGGTCTTTTTTATACGTCCTAAGAAAAATAACTTTTTTTTTTAACTTTAGTTCTGCACTTTTGGTTGGTATGTTTTAATGAAGCGGAGCTAAGAGTCCAGAAAACCCCTCTTAAAATGCCCTCTATTTTGGTGCAAATCTTTCAGATTTTGACAGTTACCTGGTCACAGCTGGACTTGGCTCTGAGAAGTCTTGGCACACCTGACTCATTGCTTCATCAGGTTTTTACACCACAAGAGAGAAGAAAACACCCTAACAAGGGGACATGTGATTACCCAAGAGCCAAAAGGTGGCTCAGAAGGCAACTTGCTTTTGTCAACAAGCTGATATCAGGTCCTGGGGAAGTGGGTGTGGAATTGAAGACAGGCATTGACCAAGATTTTACAATCAGAATCACAGAATGTTAGGGGTTGGAAGGGACCTAGAAGATCATCTAGTCCAACCCCCCTGCCTGAGCAGGATCACCCAGACCAAGTCACCCAGGAACAGATCCAGGCGGGTCTTAAGAGTCTTCAGAGAAGGAGACTCCACAACCTCCCTGGGCAGCCCGTTCCAGAGCTCTTTCACCCTCACTGTGAAAAAGTCTTTTCTTGTGTTTACCCTAAACCTCTTGTGCTCCAACTTGCACCCATTGCCTCTTGTCCTGTCATTGGATGACACTGAGAAGAGTCTGGCTCCATCCTCCCTACACTCACCCTTAACATATTTATAGACATTGATGAGGTCCCCCCTCAGTCTCCTCTTCTCCAGGCTAAAGAGCCCCAGCTCTCTCAGCCTCTCCTCATAAGGGAGATGCTCCATTCCCCTAATCATCTTGGTGGCCCTGTGCTGGACTCTCTCCAGTAAATCTCTGTCTTTCCTGAACTGGGGTGCCCAAAACTGGACACAGTACTCGAGGTGGGGTCTCACCAGTGCAGAGTAGGGGTTGGAGGAGAACCTCCCTTGACCTGCTGGCCACACTTCTCCTAATGCATCCCAGGATGCCATTGGCCTTCTTGGCTGCAAGGGCACATTGTTGGCTCATGGCCATCCCCCTGTCCACCAGGACCCCCAGGTCTCTTTCTCCAGAGCTGCTCTCCAACAGATCAGTTCCCAGCCTGTACTGATACATAGGGTTGCTCTTCCCCAGATGCAGCACCTTACACTGCATCAGTGGCATTCAGTAACTCAGCCTTCTCTATGTCCTCGGTCACCAGGGCACCCACTTCATCCAGTAGCAGGCCCACATTGCCTCTAGGCTTCTTTTTGCCTCCAACATACTTGTAGAAGCTTTTCTTGTTGTCCTTGACCTCCCTCGCCAGCTTAATTTCAAGGGAAGCCTTAGCTTGAAGTTCAGAAAATCAGCACAACAACCCTGCTGAGTGCAGGGACACAACCAGTCCTGTCCCACTTTCACATGTCACCCATCACAAATCTGATACTGTGTCCACATACAGTAACAGCCATCCCAGCTAAGCAGGCCAACTGCAGTGTTTTGTCCCCAGCCTACCTTGAACTTATTGGTTATAGAAGCCTTTGAAAATCGTAACACAGGAGACTTTAAAGGGTTAGCTGAGTTCAGAACCTTTAATATCACAGAATCATTAAGGTTGGAAAAGGCTTCCAAGATCATCAAGGCCAATTGTCTACCTAACATTATCATTACCACTAAACCATGTCGTGAAGTGCTAGTTTGGAGAGAAGGAGCAGAGCCATTGAGGATCTAAAACCCATGGTGCCTTAACAGACAGTTCTTTGGCCAAGCAGCAGAGATTTTGCCCCACTTAAAAGGATCCTGAAACAGGCAAGACCTGACTTCTTTAGTCCTCTGCCAAGTTACATGACATGCAGGCATCTCCTCAATCAAAATACTGCATGGACTTTAGTTTCTGCAACAATCTGCAGACTGGAAGAGAAGTAACTTGCTCCCACCATATTCATTTCCACTCCTAAGGCTGGAGAAAGCGACATGTATTTGACCCATAGCACATACCAGTCAGCCTGGCAGGCAACAAATACAACCTGAATGAAACAGGAACACTCTAACCAGGCTCAGCATGAGCTCCAGTAATGTGTGGATCCCCTGCCCTGGCTGAGGTCAGCAAAGCAGTCAATTATCCTCAGGGGCTCTGTTGGGTCAGGTTTCAAAGTTGCTCATTTCCCTGCTCAGCTTAAACCCAAAGCAAACCATCAAAACCTCGCACACTCTCCCCATTCTCCCAGGGCTCTCAAGTTGCCTGCCAGAGCTGCTGGCAGGAGTCGCGGGACATAGGGAGGGGAACAGTTAAACTGCCTGTCCTCACTCCCCCCTCTCACTCAGCACCAGAATGCCGACCCCCATCTAACAGCGACAGGCAGCAACCTGCACTGTCATACACTTGCTGAATTTTCAAAGAGAAATCTTGTTCTTTTCACAGGGCTTGAGTGAAAAACCCTGGGAGCTGTTGTCATAGAATGGACCTGGGGGGGGAAGGAACCTTAAAGATCATACAATTCCAATCCCCCTGCCATGGGC
>VYZU01052585.1:0-12343 GCA_013401355.1 Ceyx cyanopectus
AGCAAGATAGCAAGGTAGAAAACCTGAAAGTGGTAATCTAAAAAGGTAAAAGTGGAGATGTTGGTAACTAGGTGATGTGGTGAGGGGAAGAAATCAGCACTTCAATATCAAATGAATGATGACAGACTACGACCTAAGCAGAGAAAGGGCTACCAGAAGGATGCTAACAGCTGAAATGGTCAAAGCAGCAAAACATTAAAACTACCTTTGTAGTATAGGAGGGGGACAAGATTATATTTTTCAAGAAGCCAGGGAAAAGGATATTGCTGTAATTGAGATGAAAGATGTTGAACATCTGAATGAGAGTATTGCCTGTTTAAATTGAGAAGAAAGGCCATACCTTAAAAATGTTACGCAGAAAACATAGCCCCAGTGACAGACAGCATTGTATTGTTGTAATTGAAAAGGGAGGTAGTGGGGAAAAGTGAGCTTGAGTGGCAGAGAGAAGTCTAGATGCATTAAGTGTTTGTTTACACCAGGGCTGATACGTCCCAGAGAAGATAGGGAAAAATGTATATAGTTGTAAAAGCACCACATAACAGGGGAGAGCACCGTGCTTGAAGAAGGTTCTTCAGTTCTGGGATGCTTCTCCTTCATTACATCCACAACAGCCACATTGAAACATGTTTTAAGCATTACATAATGATGTGGCAGACTTGTACACTAACCAAAAATACTACATGAATTGGCAATGGAAAAAAGATGAATCTGTGCAGGAGAGAGAGGGGTGCATGTTCTCTGTAACCTGCAGGATGAATACTGGCCAGTTGTTCCCTAGAGTAAAAAAGCTGTTTCTGAGATTCTAGGCAAGAATCTATACATTCTGCAACACAGATTTGAGGTTATGCTTACCAAAGTAACAAAAATTGCTTAAACTGGAGAATATTTTCCCCTTTTTTTCTTTGTAAAGGTGTCTCTACTCAGCAAGTAGTGACATGTGGTAGCATTTCTGCAGTGACCAACTTCATGGCAGATAAGACTGCACTGAGGAAGGGATCTGTGCCAAAAAGGACCAACAAAAAAACTATTGAGTGCTTTTTTGAAGCCCGGTGAAGCTCTCTGCTTGTGCTGGGGCTGCCAGCTGATGGGCAGGCTGCTGACAGAGCCTGGGCAGAGCCAGCACACCTGTGGTAAAATTCAATCATCTTCTAAGCATCTGCTAAACTACAGAGGGGCAGCACCTGCTGCTGATCAGCCCCTCCTGGGCTATAAGAAGCCTTAGGGAGGGTGGGAGCTAGTTCTTGCCAACAAAGTACAGGGGATACANTTAGGTATGTGTTGGACAAATTTCCTACCATAATAAAGCCCTCTGATTATTACCCCCTTTTAGTACTTTATGTGGATAGTGATGAAGAGGGAAGAAGAAGCTCAAAATAAAAAAAAAAATTTAGAGCCTTGGGACAGATGCTAAAGGGATCAGAAGCATAAGCCGTGTTCTCCTCTAGCCTTTCAGTGGCAAGTGTGAATGAGGAAATCAATAGGACAACATGTTTGGCTCAGGGTTGGTGTTACCAGCAGGGGGCGTTGTTTTTTTATCATGATCATTTTCCCAATGTATTTCAATCGGTGCTATTTCTCTATCTTATTTGTCCCACCTGTTCATGACTAATTATAGATGCAATCTATATAAAGTCCATGGAGAGGTGAGGGCTTTCTTTTGGATTCAGGTTGGTTTATTTGTTTTAATGTGGAAATTGTAGAACATGCTGGAGTCATGTGAAATAATTTTTTTTGAGAAACCAGTGGTTTTGGTTCTGATCTCATTAGTGTTTAATAAGGAAGGTTTGTTTCATAGGGCCTAACAAAAAAGATGTTTTGGAAATGTCATAACACATTCCAAAATGACCATCAGCTTTGTTCCTGCTACAAATGGTGAGAACCCAAGAAATACTTAGATTCACAGAATCACAGAATCACAGAAATTAGGGGCTGGAAGGGACCTAGAAGATCATCTAGTCCAACCCCCCTGCCTGAGCAGGATCACTTAGACCAAGTCACTCAGGAACAGATCCAGGCGGGTCTTAAGTGTCTCCAGAGATGGAGACTCCACAACCCCCCTGGGCAGCCTGTTCCAGAGCTCTGGCACCCTCACTGAGAAAAAGTTCTTTCTNTATATAAAGTCCATGGAGAGGTGAGGGCTTTCTTTTGGATTCAGGTTGGTTTATTTGTTTTAATGTGGAAATTGTAGAACATGCTGGAGTCATGTGAAATAATTTTTTTTGAGAAACCAGTGGTTTTGGTTCTGATCTCATTAGTGTTTAATAAGGAAGGTTTGTTTCATAGGGCCTAACAAAAAAGATGTTTTGGAAATGTCATAACACATTCCAAAATGACCATCAGCTTTGTTCCTGCTACAAATGGTGAGAACCCAAGAAATTCTTAGATTCAACTTTTCCCTAAGAAAATGGAATATGTCCTAGGAGAAAACTCCTGATTTCCTGGTGCTGCACCCACTTGTAAGGCAAACTCCAGATCTGCAGGGTTTCCAAATCCTTACCTTCAAGTTAAAGACATTCTTGTGAACATGCAGTTTTCCTTAAAATTGCTCTAAGCACTTGAGACAACTACTCAACCTGCTTTTCCATCAAGTGCTGGTCACAGAACATTATTTTAAATGTAAGCACAGATAACGGCATAATATTAAATAAAAGGGTATTGGAGAACTTTAATTCCTTCCAAGGCACATGTAAAGTCATGTTATAGAAACCAACAAGCAGTTTTGTCCTAAGAATTCTGATTTGAAATGGTGAAACGATAGGCTTTATAATATGAAAGTGGTTTTTTTAATGTATCACAGGTATAGTAACATTATTTCCTTCCTTTTGCCTCATATAAGGAAATTTCAGTGCTTGTTAGAAAACTGAAATATGTGGGTCTTTGGAAAACAAATTAAAGGGAGGGCAGGAAAAAACCTGGTGTTGTACCAAAACTGTTATAGCATCAGCTAGACAGGGTACTTTTCATCAAGTTCAGAGTTATACCAGTTGCCTTTATAAAATGAACCATGAGATAGCTTTTTGGATGTGAGAATGAAAAGCTTCTAAAATGCAGATCATCAGAACATAGTCATCATCCCCTTAAGTATGTGGTAGACCTTTCTAACTAGATGTAAAAGCTATATTCCTTGTACTAAATGTCACAGTAGCTAAACAAGCTAATGCTACTGAGTAACAAAGTATAAAAGTAAATGTCAGGGGATACTGTAAAGCTGCTATTTATTTTTTTCTGGGGTTTCTGTAATGTCATAATTGTAAAAGTAAACTTGAGAAGGTTAGTTGATAGAAACCCTGAGGAGAAATAAGAGCTCTTACTCTTTAGTGTGTAGGAATTATATAGAGCGTATTGTTGTACTTCAGCCTGAAATAACCTAGTAACTGCTAGACTATTGAACACTACATTATTTTGGTTACATTTTTCCTCTTTAAAAGTCTTACATTTGATATTAGGTGCACAGATTTTATCTGGTTACGCATTGGCATTTATGGCAATTTCCTGTGTGATTTTAGCTAGAAGGCATTGGTGATGGATCTTTAAGTCATTTAGAAGAGTAATCTTCACAATAGGCTTCTAAAACAACTATTACTTTAATGTTTGTAACAATAACACAAGTGACTCATCTTCTGTTCATTTTGTGTTAATATTTAACAAGGACATGTATTTATAATTAGAATCGTAGAATAATCATGGTTGGAAAGGACCTTCTGGGTCACCGAGTCCAACCATACCTACAAGAACAGAAAACACCTAAATACCTGATAATTAGAAGAAACAAAAAAAGCCAACAAACCAAACAAACACCCCCAAAAACACTCAAGCCCCTACATACCTGTCCCTAGAGCATGTCTTGAAGCACCATGTCAGTGTGGACATGGTGTGGAGACCACTTGACTGAAGATTTCTTTACACATGTTCTTATTGAGTAGCATGCTCCATGTTAATGACAGCCTGAACAACTATATATGTGTTTTTTTCAGACTTGCTATTTTGACTTGAAGAATTTGGGAAAGGCATTGGATTAAAAAATTATATTCAAAAGTTACTTGTTTGGGTTTAAATATGTACTTAGAGATTTCAAGGTTTGATCTTCAGAAGTAGCAATTGCTTGGAGCATCTAACTTTTGCATCATGTTTTCAGTTGTCTTTAGTTAACAGTTAACCTAATGACCACTAACTTCCACTTGATTGATTTTTAAAATCCACCTGTTTCAGTGCTATCAGAAATTATGGATCATAAGTTCTGAGAAGCCCTGTCTGAATTTGCTTTAGTAAGTGTTAACCAGAAATCAGGTTTTTCGCTATAGCTTTAAAAGGTATTAAGTAAATTTAGCAATTGGATTGTTACTTGGCAGTTTGCTGTAAGGACACCAGCAGTAAAAATCCAAATCATCTGAGCCAGAAATAGAATACATCTTAATAGTGACTCTAAAATCATTTGAGAGCATTGATCAGGATAAGAGAGGGGCAGAATAAAATATTTAATTCTGTGCAAGCTCAGAATTGGTACAAGCTACAAATTGCAGAAAAGCATGTGGTTAAACATGGCTCATGAGAAACATTTACCTTCTGCATCCTATTACACTAAATATCCTTAACCTTTCATTAGTTATTTGTATCTGAAAAGGTAATATATATGAAATACATATCCCTGCAAATGATATAACCTCTTGACATTATAATTACATTGTATTTAAATTTGTTTACTTAGCTTGTGAATTTTATATTCATTACATTTTATACCCATTCTATTCTATCACATAAGTTTTCATATCAAGCCCTGAAGAAAAATTCTGCCTTAGTCAGCCAGAGGGAGATAAGAGTGAATCTGTGAGGTAAAATCTAAGAGGGAATCTGTGTTCAGATTCCTCAACACTGCTGTTAAACACTGTGGGGTTCTAACTTGTCAATACTGGACAATTTTATTGACCATTAAGTGGCAGGAAACTTCATTACCTTTTAATATCTTACCAACTGCTACTAGAGTAACTGTAAAATGGGGGTCAAGATAATTAAATATAGAAATAATTAATGTATAGCATTTAATGAACTACCTTTCTGTCCTGTACTGAAATTCCTGTGTATGTAGATACATGTACACATGCACACATAGTATGCTTAGAACACTTTTTTCTGGGAGTTGACCATCATGTTTAGCATTCATTGAGAATCACCACAGCAGCTGACTAAAAATTACCACAGTATCTTTAACCAGTTCTGTTGAATTTATGGAATGTATCTGATTCTGAAATTACACAAGCTTTACAGTGCCATAAGCCTTTGATTCAAATATGGTCATACCTAATTAACACTAATATTCAGTGGGGAAAAAAGCATATCAGGGTATGAATTAAAATTAAGAAAGGTATATTGTGCTTAAAAAGTTTTGCTGATGAAGGTGATCAATTGAAGTTATAGAGAATTACATTCTCTAAGTTACTGTAGTGGCCATGTATAACTCATGTTATCTACTCCAAAGATAACCTTAATTTATGAATCCTTTTTCTTTAAAGACAAAAATGTCTTCTTTTTTTTCCCCCCCAGAATAAGGAAGTGTTAGATGCTTTCAGAGTGGCAATACTACTTCACTGAATTCACTTCTGTCCTTGTATACCCTTCAAGTTCCAGACAGATAGATTATTGCTTCCATCAGAAAAGGGATTTGATTAATCACTAAATCATATGTTTTATTCAAAGCCAGTGCCCTCCATACTTCATCCAGAGTAAATTAATGAAAAATTCACGTAGTTTGTGCAGAATATTTATTAATTGCTTTTTTTTTTAGTTTAGTTTTATTTGCAGCCTCAGAATAAGACTAAAAATCAGGACAGAAGGGATCTACATTTAGGGTCTTGATTTTTGAAGAATGGCTTGAAAGGAAGTAAGATTTCATCAGATTCTTAAAATTAACTGGCTACATAAATTAGCCTTCATTAGCAAAGCACTTGAGGATTTGAAACACCAAACACCCTTTGCTTGATTTTTCCCAACCCCTCCACAACTGTTGTTTAATGAAAAGTCTGCTTTTTGGAGTGTGAGGATTAAACACTAACATGCTGCAAAGGTACATGACTCTGACAAAGTAAAAAAAAAATATTTCAAGTCTCAGTGTTACGGATGTTCCTATTTTATGAGTGTATGAGTCCTTGGCAACTTATAATTTGAACATAGTAAGAAATATGGCATAAGGCAAAAATACTTTGTGGTTAACGCTCAGTTTATGTAAAATACTTTAAATATAGCAATGTCAAATGAAGTCACCTATCAAAAAGTAAGATATAACTGTATCTAAGAAAAAAATGCCTTTCAGCTTAATTTGTCATATCCTTACCTTTTAATGAATTATTGATAGATATTTGATCTGTTCCTTTTTCAATTTATCTACATCCTAAAGTCAAACAATTCAATTACCTTGTGATACCTGAATTGGCCATCAGACTTTCTAAACAGAAGAAAAAGGAGAATGCGTGTAGTTTCAAAGTCAATATCAGGAGTAGGGACACATCCAACACAATGACAACATCTGGGCAGGAGAAACTTGAGGTAATGTTCTCTTGAGCCAAATGTATTTGATTTGCTCTGAGATATTCAAGCCATAGCTTTCAAGATGCTCAAAGTTGAGATCAGTTGATAAGGTGTGTGTATGCAGAGCACTCGGGAGATGAGGCTAGCAAAACAAGTTGAACCACCCAAAGCTACTTCATTCTTCAAAATTCTCCTCATGAAGTATGTCCTTGAGTTGGATGGCTATAGTTTACTAGAGGAAAAGAAAAGGTGGCTCCCCATAACTGAGACCAAGTGTTTGAATAGTAGATTAAGTATTACTTGTCAGAGATGGATGGCTTTGAACAAAAAGGCTTCAATGGATGACATCAGTTTTGTCTATCTTTAATTAGAAATTGACTGTTCCTATGTAAAATATTGACATTCATGAGTTAAAAGCACTTGCATGAAAACTAGGTATTCCTTAGAAGTCAATGTTTAGCTTTTGCTGACTTTCCAAATACTGCCTACCCAACTTGGTATTGTCATCCTTTTCTGCTGTACCAGCTACACCCATTGCAGACACAGAATAATTGCTCTTAGTGTTGTAGTTGAGGTAGTGAAGGAGATTGATGCCCAATCCATGGAAGTGAAACTACACCTGAGAAGTGGCTTGCTCAGATTTGCACAGGTGTGCTTGTGAGTCAGTAGCATTGTCACCATTCTTTGCCTTAAAGTGAGTATCAGCCTGTTTTTCAAACACTTGGATTTGGAAACTGGAAGAATACAAGCAAGTCTTCTTAATGTGACTGGTTAATCAGGTCACTAGTGGTACTGAATATATGATAATGGGATTTTGTGGATGCTGTATGCAAGTCTGAAAAATTATTTTCCTACTTCTGTTGAACTGGAGCTATTTTCTTTGAAATATTGAGTGACTAAATTGGTAAAAATCTTTTTCCTCACATTACACAATTGTCTTGAGACTGAGAATTGAAAAAAGCATCACTGAAACTAGGTATGGATTTCTGCACTAGGACCTCCTAAATGAAGGAATATTTTGATATTGTAAACCAGAACAACTGGAAAAACATCTTAGTGGGGAAGTATGATAAGACAGATATATCAAAGCAGCTGATTTCTGATTTGGGCTTGAAAGATAGGGCCTAGGGGAAGGAGAAACAGAAGAATCAGAAGGGAGAAGCTATATTTGGGTGTGCTGGCAAAAGAGGATTAGGAAATGGATTGATTTCAGGAGGCTAATTTTTTCCTTTTTCTTTTTAATGTAATTAAAAATTACTTATTAATTATAATGCTTGAATTTAAGATTTTTACCTAAGTGGGTTTTAGTATTTTCTATATAATTTAAAAGACTATTTTAATATGTGTTTTTTCAGAGTATCCACTAAAAGAAAGCAAAACACTTCCCATGTCCTGTGAAATTATGAAAAATATTTTTTTTATAACACCTCAACTTACCAAGTTTAGAGGAACAAGAGGAGTTATTTTAAAATTGGAGTCTAAAAGAATGATACCCAAACTAAAACATTAGGGCCCCTTTCCATGACTTTTGTGGAAGCATAGTAGAAAACTAAAACCTGCTGGACTGAACCTCAGTTCAGGTAGCTAATATTCCTTGGTTAAGATGGTTTTAAAATAGCACAAACCAATCTGTGATTATCAATATATCTGTCCTTAAAATAGAAGTTCACTTTGCAAATAATTGAAAGTATTGGTGTCCAAAATGTAAGAAAATATTTTAAATGTTTGCTTGAATACATATATTTAAGGTCTGTATATTTGAGAGTTTTCATCATTATTGCATATTATTTTGCAGGGTTTTAAAAATTTGAATGTCATTTTAAAATAAAAAATTCAATATTCTTTTTGGTGTCTAAAAGTGGTGTCTCAACATTTGAGTCTTATCTGAAAACAAAGTATCAAAGAAAATGCCCTAATTTCTCCAAGGAGTTTCATTTTCATGTAATTGAATAATTCCAGATCCTGTGGAAATTTCACTCACTGCCATTTATGCACTATTGTTTGTTACTTTAAATGTTCTTAAGCATTTCCAAGAAGAGATCTAAAGGAATCTCCATAACTGTTTTGTCTTGTGTAGCATCAAATAGAATGGAAAACTTTAGGGAACTGACACTGAGATGAAGATTTTTACCTAAATTAACTGTTGTTCTTGGGGAAAAGACTAGAGATGCAGAAGCCAGTCTTTCAGCACATCTGTAGAGCAAGCTTGTGAATATCACACAGCAGTTGTGCACCCCACTCTACACTGGCCTTTCCACCCCATGGCGAAGTCACTCTTCTGTCAGTGCATGTTAGTAAGGCAGGAACAAAAAACAATAATAAAAGTTAACACAGTGCTGACCAGTTAGTAACTCAAGGGTAAAACTGTAATGTGACGTAAATTCATTCCACCAGCTCTGCCAAATCATTTCTATCATGATTGCTACAAATAATTTGACAGCAAGTCTCGTTATTAAAAATGCAGAATTATGAGCAGCCAAAGGCATAGTCTGTTTGTACAAGGTACTAGAGAAATATCTATTCCTCTCTAAAGCTTGTTATAATTAGTACCCGAATGACCCAGACCACAGAAATCGGAGATTTCCTGCAGAATGCAAAAAAATTATGCTTTTATGTGAGGTTTTCAGCACTATTTTTTTTCTAAAAATAGAACAAAATTTAAAAGCACTTGAAAAAATTTAGTAATTGCTTTCCATAAAGGAAATAATTTATTCTATTTCTTCTCAGGATGTTGATTTCTCCCTGCAATTTCAAATTTTGATTTTTTTCA
Source organism: Ceyx cyanopectus (assembly GCA_013401355.1). Classification (NCBI taxonomy): domain Eukaryota; kingdom Metazoa; phylum Chordata; class Aves; order Coraciiformes; family Alcedinidae; genus Ceyx; species Ceyx cyanopectus. Next base: position 9,290 of record VYZU01052585.1, read on the forward strand.
AATCTTCCGCCTTTTCTCCAGGTTAAAGAAGCCTAGTTGTCTCAGCTGGTTCTTGTAAGATTTGTGCTCTAGAGCCCTCCCCAGCTTAATGACTCTCTGGTTTTGCTTCCAGCACTTACATGTCTGTCTTGGAGTGAGGAACCCAAAGCTGAACATAGTATTTGAGGTGCAGCCTCACCAGTGAGGAGTTCAGGGGGACAGTCACTTCCCCAGTCCTGCTGGCCACACTATTTCTGAGACAAACCAGGGTGCTGTTGGCCTTCCTGGCCACCTGGGCAAATTGCTGGCTCATTTTTAGCTGGCTGTTGACCAGCAACCCCAGGTCATTTTCCACTGGGCAGCTTTCCAACCACTCTTCCCCAAGCCTGTGGCATTGTATGGGGTTGTTGTGACCCAGGTGCAGGACCTGGCACTTGGCCTGGTTGAACCTTAAACCCTTGGCCTCAATTCATTGATCCGGCCTGTCCAGATCCCCCTGGAGGGCCTCCTGACTTCAAGCCTAGTTTGGGGTCATCTGCAATATTACTGAGGATGAAACTTGCCACCCTGTTGATATGCTGGCTGCATGTCCACTTCAAACACCCTCATTTCCAGGAAGAGGAATTTGAGTAAATTTCTACACTTTACTCAGGACCTGCAGAATCATTTTAAGCAACTTACCCAAAACTTATATGAATCATGACAGAAAACATCTCATGTGAATATATTGTTGTTGTTCTTTCAGTAGCTTTGGCTTAGCCATCCTGCTACATTCCAGTTCTGCTTTTATCAAATTACACTTTTGGAACAGTGAATTTTATTATTTTTTTTTTCAAAAATAACTAAGGAAGCAAACTCTTAACTGCCACTTTTTACTCCTAATCTACTTCTGATTCATTTGTTTCCCTGGTTTTGATGTTGTGTCTGGGTTTCCACTGTCTGTTCTTCCAGCCTGCTCTCTCCTTGTTTGGAACCATGCTGATTTTTCTCATGGCAATGCTTCTTTTGATGTTAATGAAGTTCTCCCTGTACATACTGGTTTTCTGTGAAATCTTAGAGTATGAGGAAGCTGGTTTTATTTAAAAGACATAATATGTAGAGTGGGGATCTTCTGAAGTCATGAAACAAACATTATGTATATATTTTTTTTCCATTTAACTCTGGAAACTGTTAGAAAGCATTATCTTTTGGAAGTGACATTTCTACGCAAGCAATTCTGTACAGTATTTTCTTCTCTGTCACTATCTGAAGCTCACAGAATACATACCTCTAGTTCATGCCAAAGGAACTAAGGTTTTTTTTTCCTTCTAGAAGATACTTTTTTCTTTGATTTTGCCATGATCTTCCTTATCTTCTCCTAGCTGTTGTTTTTTCTGGCTTACTTCGGTATAACTGCTACTTTTCATTGTCTGAAATCTTTTACTGGTTAACTTCCCTCAGTTCCTGTTTCTCTGCCTTATTCCCGTTTTACTCCTGCTTTGTTATGTTTCCTGCTGCTTTGCTTTCCTAGCAGTTGCTTTTCTGCCTTATTTTTGTCTTGCTGCTATTTGTGATTTCTGTTAAAAGTCTCCTACTGTTTAACTTTCTCAAGCAGTTGTTTCTGGTTTTATTTTTTCCACTTCTTGAATTTGCTGTTAGAACTCTCCTGCTGTTTATCTTCTAAGTGTTGCTTCTATAGACCTTACTCTTCTCCCAAGCATTCAATATCTAGATCAAATCCAGTGGATTCTAAGGACTCCTGTCTATTCAGTTTAATCTGAGCATGAAGAAGAGAGACCTGGTTCAGTCCTGAAGTCTTTTCTAGAAAATGCATTTTAAAATAGAATACAAATATCTTCAGATTATTTCCCTGCAATGGGAAGTGGCCTTTCATGGGCTTTTAGGTTGAATCTAGAATAGAATTTCTCATTGACAGACTTTTCCTTCTTAATAAAGTAGCATGGTGGTTATTTGTAAATTATCTTAGATGAGAATTTTCAAGACAGGATTCCTAAGCATTCAGTGTTTCAAAACACAACAGATATTTTGTTTCTGAAATTTAAATAATTTTGAACTTTCACTGATGCTTAACAGAAGAAATTAATACAGAGTCATATGTGTATTCTTCACTTTGCTGGAGCACTGGAGAGAGATGGTGTGGATGAGACTAAAAACTCATCCTGGTGCTATTCCATCTTTGGTAACTCACTTGGCCCAAGATAGCAGCAGTATTCAATAGCCAATATTCAAGGCACTCAGTTGGAAAGAGGAACTCAGTAGTTCAAGTCTTTGCTCCAATAAACATTTAATTATTGAGATGAGGTGGAACTGTTCCAGCTGAAAATGCTGAGAAATACTCATCTCAGAATACCTTGTAACCTGGCACATTATAAAGTACAGCTGGAAATTCACCTGAGTTTCCGTATCCGAGTGCTTAACAGTTTAGTTATTATGAATTGGGTTTCAGTGTTCTCATTTATTTTCTGAAATATTTCAAAAGGTTCTGATTTAATTCCAGTAGGTAATGGGGCATGTAAAATACCCACAGTTTCATGGAATACTTCCTACTCACTCCAGTTGGCTTCATTACAGATTCTGGTCTTTTCTTGACCTAGCTGGCTTACACTTAGCTTGTGATGTGGCTTGTAGGATGCTAATTTCTCAGTGAGTAGTTGACTAGTTTGATACACATCTAAATTAAGAACCCATCAAAATTACTTGTATTCCAAGGACCTTTGTGAATCTTTAATGAAAGGAAGTACTTTGTATCACAGAAATCATTAATATTTGTTGCTTCTTTCCAGTAGGAATGACACTTCCTGAAAGTACATTGTGTCAGAGCTCTGTGGATTCATTTGATTAATCTGATGACAATCTTGGTACCATTCTTTGACAAATCTTAATACCCACTTAACCTGATTGGTTATTTCAATTTAAAATCTGTTTGGTTATCTTCTAAATTCCAGTCAGTGGCTCTCTGAATTTAAGTTTGTAAAGATACAACCTGTTTCCTTTATAGGAAATTAAATATTTAATTAGCCTTTTGTCCCCAAGTTATATCTCAGTTCTGTTGGCATAGTCTTCATTTGATTTCCA
>VYZU01052604.1:0-24716 GCA_013401355.1 Ceyx cyanopectus
AAAAAAGCCAACAAAAAAAACAACCCTAAACATCAAAACCCAACAACTATCGACAGTTCTTCCAAAAGTGGAAAGAACCAAAACGCATTTTGGCTTCGTCAGCCCTGAAAGCAAAGTTATTTCCCTCTAGATCCTGGAACGAGCCCTTAGAACAAGGTTTTCCAATTTAGCTTTTTTTTTTTTTTTTTTTTAATTTTTTTTTTTCCCCTGTTGTTTTTATATGATTAAACCCGAACCTTGGCGGGGCAAAGCCGCTGAGCTTCCCGTGACCGTACCCGGCTTTCCAGCTCCTGCCTGAGCTGCTGGCGCCCAAACAAACGTTTCCTTCACCGGTTCGGAGGCCTCCGGGAGCAGCTGGCTGGGAAGCAGGGAGCGAGATGCCTCTGCACAGATTGAAACCACCTACTGTTGTGCTAACTTTCCGGCCTCGGAGATCTTTTAATTATTCCCATGTTTATAGTTTTCTGCGGCTTAAAAGATTCCACCTCTCCCCCCCCTCCACCTCCCCGGCCCTTAAATGCCTGTTTTCCTGACAATTAGTCCTGCTGGCTGTAAAAGAACAGATGAAGAGCTGGAGACGAAGACAAGCACAGCACCAAAATCCAAACCACCCTCCTGGCTGCGGTGCCACCGGCCAGATCCAGCTCAGCACCGTCCTGCCTCAGCATCATCCCAGCTCAGCGCTGGGACAAACCCTGGATCAGTCCCATCCTGTCTCAATTCAATCCTGGCTCAGCACCAGGAGCAGACCTGGCTCAGCAACATCCCGGCTCAGCACTGGAACCAGCCCTGGCTCTGCACCACTCTGGCTTAACTCCAGGATCAGCCTTGTCCCATCTCCGCACCAGAATTAGCCTTGGATCAGCACTAGGACCAGCCCCAGCTCAGCACCATCCCAGCTCAGCATCGCTCAGCCACAGCCTAGCCCCATCAAGACTTGGCACCAGGACCAGCCCTGGCTCAGCACCAAACCCCACCTCGTGCATGCCCTGGAGCGAGACCCACCAGCCCAACGAGCCAGGATCCGGCCAGAACAACCAGTGGAGCAGCAGCGTGGTGCAGCCAGAGCCTGGGAGCTGCCAGGGTTTGCTCTGGAGCAAAGGATGAGCTGCTGGGCAGCTGCAGGGAGGCCTTGGGGTGCGTGTCCCTGGAGCTCATACGAGCCAGGACCCTCCCGTGCAAGCTCACCACCCCCCCCCCCCATCCCAGCTGAGTTTTCCCTGGGTGCACAGGCGGGGTCTGGTGAGGTTCACATACATGGGCAACACTCGATGCCCTCAGCCTCCTGCTGCCCAGCCCCACCTTGAGTCAGGATACATCCACAGTGCCTCTGTGACCGAGGTCTCAAAGCATCCCAAGCTTGGCTGGAAACCAGTTTGCTCAAGCACAGGGTGCCACTCAGCAGCCAGCAGCAAGCCGGGCTGGGATGGGCAGCCCCAGGCACAACCCAGGGCTCACTAGTGGGTTGTACTTTCCTCACAGCCCCACACAGCAGCAGCAGGAGGGGAACCCCGGGCCTCCCCCCCAGCCAGTCCTGTCGTTTCTCGCTCTGACTCATCCCTCACCCCGCACGGTACCCGGCTGCACGGGTGGAAACTCCCCTGGCACATGTGTGCAAGCACGGGGCTGAAAGGTCCTTTGCCAAAGGCAGAGGTGTGGGCAGATTGGTAGTCCCAGCCCCGCTGCACCCCCAGCTCTGGGTCCCAGCCCCACCGAGTGGTTTCCTCTGCACTTTTACACCTGAGGAAACCCCCCAGAACAGCCCTGAGCTCAGCTCTGATTTATATATCTGCCAAAAACCCAGGACCTGGCTGCTGCACATGGACTGTGCCAGACATACACAGGGCATCATGGAGCAGGGAAGCATGGTGGGTTGTAGAGCCCATAAGCATCCACACCCTGCCCCAGGGCTGCTGTCAGGGTGGGTCCAAAGGCTGTTTACCAATATGGTGATAGACACCACAGATATATATATATATCTATCTATAAAGCAGGTCCCAGGCTAGGAGCATTGCTTGGAAAAGACAACAGGGAGGTGTATCCTTGTGATTACCTTAATCATAGAATCCTTAAGGTTGGAAATGTTGTGAGAGGTTCTCAGACCATCACCATCTGGCCACTGGTCCTCCTGCAAGTGTAAGGTCTTGCATCTGGCAAAACAGAATCCAGAACAGGCTGGGATCTACCCGGCTGAGGAGCAGCTCTGTGGGAAGGGAGCTGAGAGACAACAAGCAGCAGTCAGCAGGACACTGGGTTGCGTCACTAAAGGCATCACCAAGAGAGATAAAGAGTCATTAGCCCACTCTACTCAGTGCTGGCCAGGCCAACCATGGAATAGCATGTTGAATTTTGGGCCCCACTGTACACAAGAGCTGTGGAGAGGATCCAGAGGAGGGTCACAGAGATGATCCAAGGACTGGGAAGCTGCCATGTGAGGAAAGGCTGAGAGAACTGGATTTGTTCATCCTGGAGAAGGCACAGGGGACACCTTCTCACCATGTCCCTGGATTTAAAGGGTGGATACAAAGAAGTTGGAGACTCCCTTTCTACAAGGAGTCACAAGGAAAAGTTGAGGGATGATGGGTACAAGTTACTCCTGAGGAAAGTTGGACACAAGAGGAAAATTATTCATAATGAGAACAGTTGCCCATTGGAATCATGTCCCCGGGGCAGTGGAGTCCACAGCATTGGACACGTTTAAGATTCATCTGGACATTTGCTGGGCCAGTTTGTCTAGACTGGGTTTTACGCCAAGAAAGGTTGGATCAGATGATCCTGGAGATCCCTTCCAACCTGGGGTTCTCTACATCGGTGATTGTCTCACCAGGAGGATGCACATCTGAAGAAAGATGCCCTTGGGAAGGAGCCAGGCTCGTGTCAATCCTCTGGCTGCAGGCTGGTCTTCCTCCCCAGAATACATCTGAAGAGAACTGTGGCTGGAGACATCCCAGTTTCCCACACTCCACTGTAAAGCTTCACCCAGACAAGGAGCAGCATCGGGGTGCAGTGGGGTGTCGGGGCCGGGTACCAGCTCCCACAGAGTCCCCCCAGCATCCCTGCTCCGCATCTGGCCCCTCCTGAACCAGCTCTTCCCTGAAATTGGATGGGAGGTTTCCCCTCAATCAGCCACGAGCTATTAAGCCATTGGCCAAACCGCTCTCCCGCTACTTCCATGAGGAATTAGGCCTCTATAAAAACCAAACAGCATGAATCTTAAAGATTTACACGGTGCTTTTTTCGCAGTTTTCAGTATATTTCAATAGTTAATAAAACTAAATGCTGCTTTGTGTAAAAGGTAATAGATTACAATCTCGTGTGTTTTACTGGCACTCAGTGTGTTCCTCTAACACCTCATACGTTAAAGTTGGAATCTACGAAAAAAAAAAAGCACTTTGCAGAGATTAAAAGCAGATTTATCACAGATGTGCCTCAACATTATGCTTGGCTTGAACCATTAGACTCCTGGAGTTTAAAGGTTAGACTTTAATGACTTCAAGGAAGTCGGTTACTTTTTAAAGCTTTAAATAAGCAGCTGAGATACTAATGCCATTTACCAAACAAGGCGGACTGGTTAAGAGCTGCTCAGAGGATGCAGGAGTTCCCACTTCAGTGTCTGCTCTTTAAATCCCTTTGAAGCCTCTGCATCTGGGCGCAGGAGTTTAACCCGCATGCAAATTAATAACGTGTTATTTTACGAGATGAAAGTGTTTCCTTGAAAACTTCGCTGGCGGAGCTTCGGCTCCACGGCCCTGCTCCCTGGAGCTCCCAGGGATGGGAGTGATGAGCTGCAAATTGTGCTGCCTGATTGCAGGGGGGTAGGAGGAGGGACCAGCAGCCCTGAGCCTGGCCGTGGTCCGTGGCCAGCCGGTGGCCACCGTTATGTCAGAGGGGTGATGGATTTAAATGAAAGAGAGGAGATTCAGATTAGAAGTGAGGAAGAAATTTTTCCCTCTGAGGGTGGCGAGAGCCTGGCACAGGCTGCTCAGGGCAGCTGTGGATGCTCCATCACTGGATGTGTTCAGGATCAGGCTGGATAGGCTCTGAGCAACCTGGTCTAGTGGGGGGTGTCCCTGCCAGGGCAGGGGGGTTTGGAACGAGATGATCTCTCAGGGAACACTCTGCACATCTCTCACAGCATCACAACCTCCATGCACAGACCAGGTGGCACCCACACCAGGGACACTCTTCTGCTGCTGTCACAGACATTCTTCCAACACTCACCATTTAACAGCTCCTGGGAAGCTGGTGGGTCCTGGGAGGTTCTTCTTCATGCATCCACAGACTGATGACCTCCAAATGCTCCTCCACTGGGCAGCAGGCTAAGAAAGATTTTGCAGAGGAGATTGTTCTAACACCAACGATGCTGTGGGTCCAATCCTGGAATGGGATGACAGCCTGGATGCTAGGAAAGGAGGGAAGAAGCAGCACTAAGCACACTGCTGATGGCCAAGGAGAGGCACCCTTAACACTGTGCCTGCTTTTTGGACTTTTTAGGGCCTTGCATGTTTTTTTTCTGCCCTAAGGACAGTGACTGCCACAGCATTACAGTGCTGGCAGCCCATCATCTGCACTGGGGACATATTTTCCAGCAGCAGATCAATGATCCCTTGTCCTTCTGCTCCACTAAATGACTCAACTTGTCCTTTGACTGTCTCAGATGATGCTGGGGAGTGTTTTCCCAGTTTTCATGTATTCCCGGTATCGTGCCTAGTGAGGGTGAGCAGGAAAAGGGCCCAGCTCACACAAAACCCCCACCCCTCCCTGCCTGGGATGGGATCCTTAATTTTTCTTTTCCCCAGCCACCACTTGCACGCAGGGTTGTCCCACTGAAATCCTGTTTCCCCAGCCAGATTGCTGGAATCTTAAGATGAGTGGAGAAAATTATCCCAATAATGCCTTAAAAAAACAACTATTGAACTTCATAAATGCTTTACTACAACAAAAACCTCTTCACAAATGCCATAAATGCTTTACTACAACAGGGTCTGGATTGTAATTCCTCCTGTCCCGAGGGCGATGACTCCAATTAAACACAGACATGATTAAAATTTAACCCCAGTGACACTAAGTAAACATTCAAGGACATGCTTAAGACATTTAGGAAAGTACCTACACGAATGGTGATCACTGGGTGAATGACATCATCCTTCTGCCTTCAAGGGCTGTGGTTGCCCCCTCTGTGTTTGTGAGAAGCTGGCGTGACCCGTTCCCTCCAGTGGGTGGGTGCAGTACATATGCTGGGATTCAAACCTTCTGCAATTCTTTTTCCTCGTGATATTTTATGGTGTTTGAATTAGCACGAGCTTCTGTGGATGTTGAAATAAATAAATAGTTATATTGCTATCCATGCAATCAGAGAATCCCAGACTGGTTTGGTTGGGAAGAGACCTTTCCAGCTCATCTGGTCCAACCCCTGCAGAGAACAGGGACATTGCAGCCAGAGCAGGGTGCTCAGAGCCCCCCCAACCTCACCTGGGATGGTGCCAGGGATGGGGCAGCCACCACCTCTCTGGGCAGCCTGGCACAGGCTCTGCCACCCTCAGCACCAACAATTTCTCCTTCTCTCCAGTCTCAATCTCCCTCTCTGAATTTCAACCATCACCCCTTGTCCTGTCCCAACATCCCCTGCTCAAAACTCTGTCCCCATCTTTCTGACAGCCCCTTGAAGCACTCAAAGGTCCCCCCAGAGCCTTCTCCTCTCAGACAAGGCTCCCTCCCACGCAGACACAGCTCTGGGATGGGAAGGACCAGGCTGGGTGTCCCTCCCTTGCAGCATCTCCCTGCCCACTGTGGTGGGAACCAGCAGCCCTGTCTCAGGTGTGCAGGAAGAGATTTGCATGGGTCTGTCATTAGGCGGCGGCTCCCAATTAAGGCAATAAAGGCACTTAATTTCATAGGGAAAACTTAATGGAGCACTTAGTTCCCATGCACTGCTTCCCTGACATCTTACCATCTTTGAAAATATAAGTAACATCCAGAAGCCTGAACACCCAGGTTCTCCTGACCCCCTCAGGAAACAAAATAAAGCTGTTTGGAAAAAGAAAAAGAAAAAAAAAAAAGAAAAGAAAAAAAAAAAGGAGCAGGTGTTGTGGAAAAGTCAGAAGATGCAAATTCTTCCTTCTCATTAATGATTGTATTTATTCCACGATTCCACCTGTTCGTGTGACATCTCTCCCTCACAGAGGCTTCTCACAGCAGATTAAAGTGCACTTTTATCATCGTTCTGAAAGGTATTTCATAAGGGAACATTAGTTCTCCTACATTATTCTCACTTGTTATAAAAAGTGTCTTTTTAAAATATCAGACAGCAATCGAGATTAATTTAAACCACATCAAACATGCACGGCTGGTTTGCTGGAATATTCCCCACGCTCCCCACCCCACTCCAACACATGCTCCTCGATGCACCGGCCACAGCCACGGCTCAGCTTTGCTTCCCTGCTCTGGGCTTTAGCATCATGGANGCCCTGGGCAGCCTGGGACAGAGCTGCTCCAACCTAAACCTCCCCTGGCTCATCCTGAGGCCATTTCCTCGTTGGAGCAGGGCAGTGAGGTCAATCACCCATCCCCAGGAGAGGCAAAGAATTTTTCTGGCATGACTTCCAACACTGCTTCTGCAGCCCCAGCCCGTGTCCCACTCAGGAAACACCCAGACCTCACAGCATCACAAAACACCAGGGGTTGGAAGGGATCCCCAAGATGCTGCTCATCTAGATGGTGTTCACCTACCAGTGGCCAGATGCTCACCTTGTGTGCTGCAACCCAGCAGGGCAGGACTTGGGCAGGGGGAACCAGGATCATTGAAAACCCAGAGCCACAACCATTTTCCCGGAGCAATGGAATCTTGCACTCCTCGTTCATTTTCAGCCAAAATAATTTCTCTAGGAGCAAAAAAGTTGATAGCACTTTTAAATGCAAATCGTGCTGCTTTATCAGCTCAGTGAACAAGGTCTTGGCACCGAGATCTTGTGGTCATTTGGAGCCTCAGCATCTTCTCCAGCAGAGCAACCTCCCCTCCTCGCTGCCCGAGGGGCTGGATCCTGCACTGCTTCACTTAAGCATTCCAGCCACATCCTCCTCGTGGAGGACCTATCAACCAGATACCTGAAAACACATTTTCAACTCCAGTGAGCAATTGACTTTCAAAGCTTGTGATGCTTGTCAGCGTGTCTCCTAGGGCAACAAACAAACTCCACAGAGCAGCGAGCTGGGCTTCCCGCAGAAGAAAAAGAGCACCAAGGTAGAAGAAGATTCTGCTTGTATTTTAACGCTATTTATGGAGTGTGCAGAACTTGGAGGAGAAAAAAAAAACAAACAAACAACCGACCTGCAGAAGCTTTGATGTGTTTCCCTTGATGGTGCTTTGTCATAGGAGCCTCTTCCCAGCTCTGTGGGCACTGGGGAGATGCTGGTTCCCACTCCTGGGAAGCAGCGTGGGCTGTGTGGGATTGGGCCTGGCACAGCATTCCCCACAAACACACCTCTGGAAGTTCAAGAGCTGGAAGGAAAGCTTGTGGGCCTCTCTTGAAGTTTGCAGGGCTCTGTGAGCACTCAGGGATGGGTAAAGGGCTGGCAGAGCAGCGGGCAGCCGCGGGCAGCCTGTGCCTGTGAGGCAGTGATGCAGCATTGATGCTGCAGCACGAGACAAGCAGCATCCAGACATCTGCCCAGCACAGATCAACAAAGCCAAAGGGCCCAACATCTGGAAAATCTCACCCCGAGTTGCTCGAAGAGCAAAAGACAAATGGGGCTGCTGCTGCTGTGCACAGGGAGATTGAGACTAGAAATAAGGAAAAAAATTGTTGGTGCTGAGGGTGGCAGAGCCTGTGCCAGGCTGCCCAGAGAGGTGGTGGCTGCCCCATCCCTGGCACCATCCCAGGGGAGGTTGGGGGGGCTCTGAGCTCCCTGCTCTGGTGCAGATGTCCCTACTCCCTGCAGTGAGATTGGGCCAGATCACCTTTAAACGCCCCTTCCCACCCAAATTAGTCTATGATTCTATAATTATTTTAAATTATTTAATATATTTATTTTTTTTTCTGCTCAGCCCAAACCTGCCTCTTAAGGGGAGCTCTGCCTAACTCCGGACCTCCATCCCCAGTTCACGGGTGTGCTCTGGTCTTACCAACTCAGGACCTTGCTCTCCTGGGCTGGGGGTCTGCAGGGCTACCCCGGGGTGCTGGGAATTGTGCAGGAGTGCCGGGGTGGAGGAGATGCCAGTCTGGGCTGCCAGAGAAGCGTTGTGGCTGCTCCAGGTTCCTGATGCAATGATTCCTCCTCGGTTTCCCTGCTGCACACAGAAAAATCTGAGAAGTGTCTCATTGCCAGCGTCAGGCAGGGGATGAACGCTCCCGTTTGCCACATGTTTTGTTAGATCGTTAAGACATCAAACAGGCACCTAAAGGAGCCTGTTCTCAGCGAGGTGCTGAGTGCTGGGGAGAGGCCCAGCAGGAGCTGGGAGCAGAGGGAAGGGGGAATCCAGGGGAGGAACCCCCTCCATTCCCACCACCCGGCTGTGCCAGCAGCGAGCCTGGGGACTTCCACCGGGTGCCACACCAAGGGTGTGAGCTCCCGTGGCTAATGAGGGCCATTTATATGTCAGTGTTATTACCCGAGTCACTGCCGAGCCACACACATTTCTCTGGGAAGTTCCTATTATTATTAAGATCTCTATTACTGGACTACCCAGGCATGAAGCTGCCTGAAACTCCTGAGCACGGGCTGAAGACCAAAACCCACCTTTCTCAGCTGGTTTTTGCAGGATAGGGTCTGATGCTTCCCTCCCTTCCACGCCTGCTGGAGTTTTCCCACCCTATGGTTTCACCTTTCCTATATTCTTCTCCAGGAGCCACCTAGGTAGTAAAAGGACACTTGTTTTGAGGGGGTGCCACATCTGCAGCCTTAAAAGCATCCATAGGTGCCTCTTTCTGTGGGGCAAAGATGGTTTAATAAGGGTGGCAAGAGCCAAACCCACAGGGCTGCCAGGAGAGGGGAGGATGGTGCTGAGGAGTGAAGGGAAGGAGACAGGAGAGGGGACAAAGACAAGCATCAGTGAGGCAAGAGGATGAAGGTTGGTGTTTCCTTTCCCACCAGGACACAGAGAGGGCAAGGAGGGATGAGGGAGGTGATAGAAATTTATACAAGCCCAGAAGTCCCTGGGGATGAACAAGGAATCACAGAATCATCTGGGTTGAAAGAGACCTTGAAGATCATCGAGTACAACTGTTCCCCCAGCACTGCCAGGGCACCACAGCTCCAAAACAGGGGTCACCGGGACTCCACCCCTGCCCTGGGAAGCCTGGATACCCCTCAAGGAGAAGAAATTACTCCCTGGACTGATTTTCCTCCCTCTGTCCCTGAGCCGCTGCTGGGCAGCAGATCCAGAGGGATGTGGGAGCCGGGGTGGGTCTGGGTGCAGGATGGAGGGGTGTGATGGGGTCCCAGCTCCCTGGACAGGGGTCCCTGGTCCTGGGCAGGGGTCCCAGTGGTGCTTTCCCAGCGCACAGGAGCCCACGGGCAGCATAAAACCAGCGTGGAGAAAAGACCAGCGGGGTCGGCTGTTCCTCGCTAAATGTTTCGTTAACTCGCCGGGTTATAAAAAAAGGCAGGAGGAAAAGCGAACAATAAAAAAAGCGGAGGTTTGCCTTCGCGATGCTGCTGGGAACTGCTGACAAAGCTGCTCCTGACAAAGCCCCAGCAGGAGGGGGGGGGAACTGTCTCTTTGCTCTGCCTGTCTCCCGCTGAACAAGGATCACTTTTAATGGGCTGAATACATACAACGTACAGCTGACAACAAAGATGTTAGACTAACCTAACAAGAGAGTGAAACAGAAACAGCACACAGTGAGTAATTAGAATCTAATTAATTTGCATTTCACAAGAGAGTCAGAGATGTCAGAGGGAAAAAAAAAAAAGAAAAAAGAAAAAAGAAAAGAAATATAAAAAATTCCTTTAAATTTCGCCGAGATTAAAGGGCTGGTGGGGAAGAGCGAGGGGGTGAGTGGTGGAAACCCTCGGTGCAGCCGGGGCCGCCACGCAGCAGAAGCCCGCAGAGCCGGTCGGGATGGGCAGGATTAAATGGTAGCAGGTGGGAAGATGACAGGTCTGGGAGCAGCGGCCAACAGAGGCGTCTGCGGGTCAGCAAAATGACGCCGAAAATATCCAAACAGCAACATCTCTTTTTTTTTTTTTCCTTTTGCTGTCGAACAACATCCCCCTACTTTGCAAGGATTCTTCTCCCTCCCCATCCCCCCCCTCCCCGCTGCTCGGCGGCTCTGCCAGAGGAAATGAAGGAGAAGGGGAGGGCGGGGGGGAGAGAAAAAATAATCAAAGGCGATGGTGAGAGCATCCAGCTCCGGGAGCTGCCGGGAAGGAGGCGGCAGACGCGGAGCAGAGCTCGGCAGAGCCGCTACCATCGCTGCCGACCGCGGCTCTCCTCGCCGAGACGCTCCCTCCCCAAAATTAGTGCTCGCAATATGTTAATCTTTATGTTCAACACCCGATTTCTTAACGCTGGCTGTTCCCGTGAGGGAAAGCCATCCCGGATCTACATAACATCAAGGGAAGATTTACAGCTTGTTTCCATAATGATGACACCAGGCAGAAGATTATGCTGTCAGAGATGCCGGCGCATCCACACAAGCCCTAGGGAAGAAAAACAACCGTCACTCCCCCGTAGTGCTACGTGATTATCATCCCTGTCTATCGGCAGCTGCCAAGGCGGCCCCGCATCCCTGCCTGTGCCCCTTTCCCGCGCTGCTCCCTCTTAGGTGCGGGTGTGCGGGATGCAGAGGCACGGGGGGAGGGAAATTTACCCCGCTAAATTCGAATAGCACCAACCTGGGCTGCAGGAGGAGAGGATGAGGATGGAGACGAGGGTCTGCTGAGCCTTCATGGACGTGCCTTTGGATTTTCATGGAATCACAGGCTGGTTTGGGTGGGAAAGGAACCTTAATGCTCATCCTGTCCCACCCCTGGCAGGGGCATTGAGCAGGGCCATCTGCACCCAGAGCAGGGTGCTCAGAGCCTCCCAGCCTCCCCTGGGATGGTGCCAGGGCTGGGGCAGCCACCACCTCTCTGGGCAGCCTGGCACAGGCTCTGCCACCCTCAGCACCAACAATTTCTCCTCCTGTCCGGTCTCAATCTCCCTCTTTTATTTTAAATCCATCACCCCTTGTCCTGTTCCAACAAGCCCTGATCTGAATGAGAAGCATCCATCCCAGCGGGCAACCACAGGCCAGATCTCCCCAGAGCAGACCCGAGCAGCATCCGTGTCTCCTTCCAGCCCAGCACCGGTGTCAGAGCCCGATTGCTGATGTCTCCAACCTGTTGTGGCGATAAGATCTGAGCAGAGAACGAGCAAGGCCTGCCCGGAGGGAGGAGGTGTTAATGGCTCTCAGTAGCCCTCAATGGCTCTGCCATCCTCCCCCCGGCTCCTCGCAGACGAGTTAACAATGCGAAGAGATAAATTCTGCATAGGCAGGATGGGGTCTTTGGTTCCCAGAGTTAATTTCTCCTGCTACCCACTGGGACCGCACCGAGGGGAGGTTTAAGGCAGACACTGCTCTGCAAATTGGGAATGCCACGCATATCCCAAGAGTATAAAGAGACAGTAAAGTATTGACCTGAGTACACCCACCAACAAATAAGTACGGTTTGGATTGATCCCGTGAGATGTTCCTGGATCCAAGGGTAGTGAGATCTTTCTAGCTTAATCCTTTCCCCCACCCCCATCTTTTCTTGTCCAGCCTCTATTGCCAAAATACCTTTAACCGCACCATTTATCGATTGTTTTCAGGAGAAAAAAAAACCCAATAAATTATTCTGTATTGTTCCTCTGAGTCATTGTTGAGTCTGCGGCCTTTTTTGGGGGGGATCATAACGACTCGCCTCCCTCGTCCCCCACCGAGGGGGATGAGATACCCCGGTCCTGGGCTTTGCCGTTGCCTTCCCAAGCCCCGCGTCTGCCGCCGAGGTGGAACATCTGTCGCATCTGCATTGCGGGGACAGCTGGTGACAAGGGGCTGGCTCGATGCTCCTTCCACCCACGGCCACAGCCCCGGGGGGTTGGGGTGATGGCAGCAGGAGATGCAAACAAAAAAAGAATCAGATGCAGAGAAAATGCAAATATTGCACTTTGCTGCAGGCAGAGGGGGCTGGGGACAGCCTGGGGAGGCAGACACGGGACAGAGGGGGGGATAGAGGTCCCCCCAACCTGGGACCAAGGAGCAGCGTTTCATCTTGAGGGGAGACGCCTGCAGGGTCGCGGGAGTCCAAGGTGGCAGCTGAGAGTGGGGAAGCCCCGGGAAGAGAGAGAAGGGATGAGGAGGTGGAAGAGGAGCTGGAGCAAATCTCCCAGCTCAGCTGGAGGTTTCCTTCTCGCAGAGCGTGAAGGCTCCCAGGGCCCCTCCTGCCCCGCCGCGGGGTCATTCCTGCTCCGAGAGTCAGCTCCTGAGGTTGCCTTCATTTTTCTTCTTGAAATGCCTTGCCCTCCAATTTAGGCTTGTGTTTGCAGTACCAGACCAGCTCTGTAAACACGCCGAGGGGGTATTTATTTTTCTTGAAAGCCAAATAACAAAACAGCGCATCGGAAGGGAGGTGTTTAACTCAGTCGGCTCCTTGCTTTTGTTGAGAGAGCGATGATTATTTGAGCAGGTTTCTCACGGGCAGCCCACCGCAGCAGTGGGAAACGTTCAGGAAACGTTGCTCGAGTTATGTCAGCTCACAGAGAGATGAGATTTTGGGCAGTGGCACTGGGCACACGCAGGGATGAGGCTCCTGCTCTCGTTGCCATACCCACATCCCGCTAACGAGAACCGTGGGGAGGCATCCCAGCCAACAATGCACATCCACTGCAAAGGCTCCTTTGGGGAAGAATCCTAATCCCAGCATGGGCTGGAGACAACCAGGCCCAACTGGACAGCAGAGCATCTCTACCAGGACATCCCAGTCCATTTTTAGGCTCCATCCTTTCTTTCTTTCTTCCCGAGGAGTAAAAAAACAAACCAAGGGAAAAAAAAACAACAACCAACAACAATCCAAAGGCTAATCCAAACCCCAAACCCTCCCACTGAAGTCAAAGCTTTTCAGCAAACAAACACACACACACACACACACACACTGCTGTATCTGAAGTCACTGGGCACCCAGCCACCGTCGGGGCAGCAGGATGCAGCCCATAATTTGTAGCGTGAGCACTAGAGCAGCATTGCCACAATATGATGAGGTCGTGAGTCATCTAACCACTGAAACCATCTAACCAGTCCCTGTATAACTCACAGGCTGGGAAGGGAACACACATACACTTAGGGTTTAGGGTAAGGCTTTTCCCCGAGCTACCCAGCAGCCCTGGCTCTGCAAAGCCTCCTGCCCCAGGGGTGCCTGGTGCCTCCTGCCCTGGAAACAAGAAGAGGGGCCACAGCAGGGCAGATCTCCCTGCCCAGCTCCTGCAAGCAGCAAACACATCTTCTTACCCTGGGGTGAGGCGCAGCTCTGCAAAGGGTCACGTTCAGCAGGGGAGCAGTGCAGTCTTGGCCTGGGTTTGAGGTGCTTTGCTGTGGGTTCATGCTGGAGGAATGGGCTGTGTGGGGCTGGGGTTGAGTTGTGCTGGTCCGGGTGTGAGAACAGCCCCAGAGAGTGAGTCATGGAATCTCAGAGTTGTTTTGATTTAAGAAACCTTGAGTCCAAACATCCCCCAGCACTGCCAGGGCACCACTGCCCCATGGCCCTCAGCACCACAGCTCCATGGCTTGGAAACCCCTCCAGGGGTCACAGGGACTCCACCCCTGCCCTGGACAACACTGGAGGGGAAGAAATCGTTCCTCAGATCCAACAAACTTTCCCTGGGGCAACTTGAGGCCAATTCTTCTTGACCTGTTGCTTGTTCCTTGGGAGCAGAACCCAACCCTCCCCAGCTCCAGCCTCCTGCCAGGAGCTGTCAGAGCCAGGAGGTCTCCCCTGAGCCTCCTTCTCTCCAGGCTCCACAAGCCCAGGTCCCTCAGCTGCTCCTCCCCACACTCCTGCTCCAGACCCTTAGCTCCATCCACTGCCCCTCTCTGGCCACGCTCCAGCACATCCTGGTGACGCCGGGACAGGGATGCAGGGCAGGCATCACCTCCAGCTCGTGTCACATTCAAACCGAAATCCCCAGAAAGTTTGTCAGAGGCAGCAGGCAGAAAAAAAAAAATATCCAAACCAAAACAGCACCGGAGAAATCCCCACTGCCAGTTCTGCTACTGGCCCAATTACAGCCCCATCCTTCAGGGACATTTACAAACAAAACCAAGAAGATGAAAAATTAATGCGCCTTTCTCCCGACAGCTGCTGTGATCCATCCCCACCTCTGGGATGCGTGGCAGGTATTATTCATTGTTCCCGTCTCCCTTGTCACCGAGCAGCTCTCGAGCAATCAGGGCTGAGAACGGGGAAGGGGGGGGGGATGGGGGGAGTTCACAACTCTCCACCTCGACTCGCCCGCAGATCTGTCAGCTCGCTAAAAGACACAAATTACGCACATTTACGAAGCCCATCCGCTGTTAAAGGCTCGGCGCGTTACTGCCGAGATTAGAGATTCACGGCGGTAATTATGTTAATGGGGATGTGTAGACGGATAACTGGCAGCAAGAAGTTGTTCTGAAATGCCTATTTATAGTTCAGGAGGAAAAAAAGAAAAAGAAAAAAAAGAAAGAAATCTTGCCTTCTCCAGACAAACATATGGGCTACCGAGGCAGGCAAATTAAGTGGGAGATAAAAGGGAAAAAAAGAAAAAGAAACTGGAATCAGGCAAACCCTGGGAGCCGGTGCCTGCTCAGCTGGTTTCCACGGTCTGATGCTTGCAGGGAGGGTGGTTCGGGGGGTTTGACACCTCGGTGCCACCCTTCACACCTGGTGCCACCACCTCCAGGCCCCAGCTCATGCTGCCAACCAGCCTGTATTGTGCCCCAAAACCAGCCCTCGGGCTGCAGCCGGAGCATCCAAGAGCCGGGAGCTCACCAGGCTGTCCTGGAGCTCCGGAGCACATTATCACACCCTCATTGCCCCCCCTTGCAAGGGGAGATGGCAACACAGCTACAGCGCAGCGCCGCGGGGAGGGTCATAAACCCCATGCTGAGCATCACCGAGCTCATCCTGACCCCCTTCTGCCTCCATCCCGCAGGGAAAAGCAGAGAGTGGGGGTTAGTGGTGCCCACAGCTCCATCATGGGCACCTCCTGAAATATAATGCTGGCACCTGCTCCCCACAGTGTGGTGCTGAGCGTGGCACAGGCAACACCATCTTCTCCAGCTCTCAGCAGGATGCAAGATTTGAATTTTTAGCTGCGTGCTAAATTACATGGGCCGTCAGTCAACTCTTTGAGATGTTTTGAGTAGACAGATTTATACAAACACTCAAAGCTCAGTAGACCCAGCACAGTATCTTTTATACCAGGCAAGGAGGAAATAAATCACCGCTCGCCTTCCTCCTCTTCCACCACTCTGAATTTTCTCCCAGACAACATTCAAGCAGGATCACAGAAATTTTTATTTACTGTGGAAGAAAACCCAAAAGCTCCAAAGCACCAAGGGATTGCTCCTGCCCTTGACTGACGGGCCACCCAGCCCTGGCAGGCTCTGCGAGGAAGGAACCCACCACGAGCATCCTTTGCCTGACACAGCTGAGAACACCCTGCCCAACCTGCAGCACCAGCTCCAGGAACCTCCAAATCCCAGAATCCCTGCACAGTGGGGGTTGGAAGGGCCTTCTGGAGATGAGCTGGTGCCACCCCCTGCCCCAGCAGTGTCACCCAGAGCAGGGCCCAGCAGTGGAGTGGCCAGGGGAGTTGGGAATCCCTCCAGAGAAGGAGACTCCACAACCTCTCTGTGCAGCCTGGCACAGGCTCTGACACCCTCACACCAAAGAACTTTCTCCTCCTGCTCAGCTGGAACCTCCTGGGTTCCAGTTGGTGCCCCTTGTCCTGTCACTGGCACCACTGCCCAGAGTCTGGCCCCATCCTCTTGCCCCCCAGGGCCCTTTATCTCTTGCTCAGCATTGCTCAGCTCCCCTCTCAGGCTGCTCTGCTCCAGCTGAACAGCTCCAGGGCTCTCAGCCTGGCCTGGCACAGAGATGCTCCAGCCCCTCAGCATCTCCCCAGCCTCTGCTGGACACTCTCCAGTAACTCCCTGTCTCCTTTGAACTGGGGAGCCCAGCATTGGACACCAGCCTCAGACCCGAATGAACCAAGAGGGGCAGCTCCCTGCTCCAGAGCAACCAGCCAGGAGACAGAGAGCCATGGAAACAGAGATCAGAGGGGTGACGGGTGCGGGAGCGAAAGGGTCATTGCAGAGGCTTTTATCACAACGAAAAACGTTGTATTTTAGGTTTTTCCTGTTTTTTTGTTTTTTTTTTTTTCTCCTTTTTGAACTGATGCTCTGACATCGCTGCCGCCTGGCCCGGCGCTCCCAGACACAGCACTGTAACATGCCATTAGAAAAACAAAGCGCTTTCTCCACTTGATAGCTGGCCTTTTATTTTTGGAACCAATACATGCAATCAGGGTAGCATGGCCCCAGCAATTAGGAAGAAAAGTACTTTTCTTCTCCAGGCCCAATTACCCATCCTGTAATTGACATAATTATTATCTTTCAGTTTTCTAATAATATTTATTGAACACTACAAATTCTCATTCTCGGTGAAGCTGCTCTCGGAGCACAGCAATTTTCGAGCCCTAACAGGGTTGGTGCTGGAAGGAGGGATCGATATGGTCTTTAGCAGAGCCCTCGCCTGGGGGGAGAGGAGTGGAGGATGCAGAGGGTGGCTGGCACCCAACTCCCTGTGCCCTCCAGCCCACACCAGCCTGGCACCAGAGCCTTGTGCAGCAAAAAACAAACCTTGCAAGGGGAAAGCAACCTCCCCAGAATAAAAACAACCCTGCAAGGGAGAAACAACCTCCCCATCTCCCCCCCTCAGCCCCTCCCGAGGCTCTAACAGGAGCTTCCCGGGGACTTTTATAATCACAGCATCATTTTGGTTGGAAAAAAGACCTTCAAGATCGAGTCCAACTGTTAACCCGGCACTGCCAGGGCATCATTAAACCGTGGCCACATGCAGCAAATCCTCCTGCTAACAAACCCCTTTCTCAACAGCAAAATAAGCGCCGAAATAATGTATTTTAGATTTAGCATATTCTCATAGGCTGGAAGCATATCATGGACAAGAGGCCAGTTAGGAGCCCTGAAGGTCTTTGAGGTGGGAGGGAGGAGAGGGAATAGCTAGCTCTAGTTGCGAGGCAAGCATGCATATTAATTTAAACCAGGAGTTTAAAAATAAATAAATAAATATT
This sequence comes from Ceyx cyanopectus, assembly GCA_013401355.1. Classification (NCBI taxonomy): domain Eukaryota; kingdom Metazoa; phylum Chordata; class Aves; order Coraciiformes; family Alcedinidae; genus Ceyx; species Ceyx cyanopectus. The sequence continues at coordinate 17,315 of VYZU01052604.1, forward strand.
AATATTAATTTTATTTTGGCTGCCTCAGGGCCGCGGTACCATATGCACAGACAAGTTATGCAGAATTCCTGCATGGCAATGTGCTCGCTGGGCTCCTCCGCGTTTATCAGCCCAACCAGAAAAAAAAAAAAACAAGAAAAAAGAAAAAAAAGAAAACTGTCAAGCTCTACCCTTCCTCCAGGGCTGTCCGGGAGCAACAGCTCGACCCAACCCGCCTGGGCTCCGCAGGACAGCCCCGACTTCTCCTGCCCTTCCCCACCAGCGGGGCCTCGGGGGGTTGACCGGGGTTCAGAGCTTTGTTTACCCCCCCGGGGTCGAAGGGAGCCTCGCAGCTCGGGTTCGGCAGGCAGGGAAGGGCTGAGCAGAACCGCAGAGCATCCTCCCTCCCTCCCCCGCTGCCAGCCTGGGTCCCCGCCAGCCTCTCCGGTGTGAGGATGCTGTCCCGACTGCTCCTCTGCTGGATTAGAGCTGCTGGGATGGCAGCTGCCACCCCAGGAATCCCAGAGAGGTTTCCAGCCCACATCCTACACCCCAGGAAAGCTCAGTGGTAAGAGCAGAAGTCAGGACCCTGCCCGGGGAAGGTCTAGGGATGGTCACACGCCCTGGGCTGCAGCAGGGTCTGGAGACCCCACACCCAGTTATCCTCTTTTTTTCCACCAGTTCTGATAAACACCTACCAAAACAACAAAATAAATCAAACCCTGAAGGGATTCAACCACAATCACACTGGGAAAGCAGGGACAAAGCAAAGCCTGTGTCCTTGGCTGGTGCTTTATCCTCTGAACCACTCACCTCCTCCTACAAATCCATCGTTTTCAGCCACAGCCAGAAGCCAAAGGTTCTCTCCCCACCTTTTGAATCCAACACATCCTAACCACAGGTTTTCCTTGCATAATCTAGATTATTTATGGTCGTGATCTCCTAATTGTCTCAGTTATCTGATAAGTGGATGCAGGGAAAAGGGTGGGTCAAAGGAATTCTTGGCAGAGTTCAGCTGTGTGGGGCATCAGATGCTGCTGTTTGAAAGTCCTCCCAGCTGGAGATGATAATGGTCTGAGCCTCCTGCTCTCAGCCCCTGGGCAGGCTCGAGGGGACTGGAAACACCCTGGAATCCACTGTAATGAGAATTTCTCAGGCAGAGATTGCAAAGATGCACCCGATACATGAATCAAGTTCTTCCATTATCCCCTCTATAAACTATTACCATGTAGAACTGAACAAGCACGGGGGAAAAAATACAGCCTTAATCTTTTCCTAAGCTTCCTTTTAGTACTAACATCACTGCTCATGCCAAAGCCATCCTCTGGGTCATCACAGCAACCCGCCCCGGTAGGAAGACCAGGGCTATTTTGAGGAGCAATCTCACGTTTCCTGCTCTGTCTGGGGTGGGGAGGTTGGGGATGGCAGAGCAGGAAAAGCATGAGGAGCATCTGCTGGGTGCCTGGCATCCAGGAGGGCGGCCGCAGCAGCTTGAGGGAGGGAGGCCAGCGGGGTCTGGCCCTCAGAGGCGCACTGGGATGGGAACAGGGCTGACCATTGGGCCGAGGGACTCTCCGCTCGTGCTACCCGAGGCAGACAATGGCCTTATTGTATTTAAATCTGATTCATTTCATTGGGAGGATAAAATTAGAAAATCAGCCTAATTCCCAGGAGCCTTGTTAAATCAATACAACGTACAACAAGCAGGCAAGGCACAATGCGAGGCCGAGATAAAATTAGAGCGAGTCCCCCCGGGGTGGGTTGGTATCAGCTCTACATTTCAGAATTGGCAGGCGCTTTTTGCATAATTTATCAATTACAAACAATTTAATTCATCCAGAATAATGAGTTGCAGGGCAGCTTTTGACGAGGTAGATGACACGGAGCCCGACGGCCACCGCGGACTTCGAGGGACACCCTCTCCTTGGTGTGAGGTGAGAGCATCACACCACCCCAGGGGCAGAGGAGGGCAGGGGGCTGTGAGGAGCAGCTGCACCCCCTCTGGGTGCTGGACCCAGCCTCCCAAAGCACGTTCTCAAGCAGGGCCTGGAAAGATGGAGATGCTAAAGCGGAGATGACTCCGCCGTAGGTGATGAGACAAATGGGCCACGAGGTGAGGAAGGCATGGAATGACATCCAAGGCTTCCCCAGCAGCACCCTGGAGCCAAGAGTTACAAGCACTCCCAGCCCTATCTCTCTGTCCCAGAAAGGGAAGCACTAAAAGGTTAAGGGTAGGTTATTTGAAAGAACAGAAGTGATAAAAATCAAAAGAGTTTCTTCTGCTGAGAGGGAGCCTTTAGAAGGTTATGAAGCATTTCCTTCCTGCAGCCCTCTTTTGTTCCTCTGCCTATTGCCCCGGTGGGCAGGGGCGGGGGTTGTGAGGGCTCTCTCTTTCCCAGAGCCGTGCTGGTTTCTCACAGAAAACAATGGCAATGGCTGGGAGAGAGGGCAGGCTGAGCCCCTTGCCAGCAACAGCATCCCCCTTGGAAATGCCTCCTCCCCTGGACATTTCCCCCTACCCCCTCCCACCCGCCACCACCGAGCACCGGGATCCCGCCCGCTCGCTTCAATTGTACAGATATTAAAGCCAAGAAGTTAAGTGGTGCATAATTATGGCATTGTAGTTGCTAATTATAATCCCACAATGAAATCAGTGCTTTGCAACGCCGGCCGCAAAGACCTGGATGGTTTGGAGCAGGCTCATCTCTAACCCCGCAGCGTTGCTCCTTAGAAGCGGTGAGAACTTGCCAGGAGGATTCGGAGGAAAGGAGAGGTGAATAAAATCACCCCCTCTTCCAACCCTCCATTAACCTCCTCTCAGCTCGTCTGCCCAGGAACACCCTTCACAGAGCCTTTTGGGGCATCAATGTCCCAGAGCTGGCACACAACCCGTGGAGCATCCTCGTGGGAGCTGAGTCCAGCACCGCACGCGGCTCTGGGTGTGGATGCTGGTGGAGAAGCCGAGGCACGGCCCCATCTCCTCACCATTTCAGCCTGGATCCACCCTTAGCTGCTACTCTCCCTCTCTGTAGCAGCCTAATAACACTGTCCGCTTTATATCCCCAGTGCTTGATTTATTAGGTAATTTGTTTCTTTCTCCGTGGTGCTGCCCGGCTTGTCACCCGCCTAATGGGATGATGGAAGCTCGAGCTATAGACACCCGGCATTAAAACCTAGGCAAATATGACCCGTCTAAACTTGATGTCCAAAAATCGATTTGTAGCAATTTTTGTGCTTTTTGGCTCGCCTGAGAAATATATATATATAAAAAAAAGAAAAATAGAAAAATGTCAGTGATTCCCAACTCCTGGGTGAAGCTGGGGTGGCAGAGGGTGCCAGGGTGCAGTGGGGCTGGTCCTCTGCCAGACAGCAGTGAGCCCAAATGAAGAGGGAGTGCAGCCTGGTGTCTACCCTGAAGTCTGGAGAAGGCTCCATAGAGACCTTTGGAACTTCAAGGGGCTGTCAGAGAGGTGGGGACAGAGTTTTGAGCAGGGCCTGTGCTCAGGGTCAAGCTGTGGCAACCTCAGCCGTTCCCTGGAGTGTCTGCAGCAGGTTACTCAATGGGCTGCTGGTTAAAGCCCAGGCTAGAAACCACGGTCTGCTCTAATTCACACTGTAATTTATATTTATTAAGGTAATTAACCCACTCAGGTAGCTGTGCTGGTGAGCAGTGTGAATCACCCAACTGGGCAGCAAAACCAGGGCCAGGTGCCTGCGGTGGAGCGGGGCCAGGAGGGGTGCAACCGAGGAGCCCTCTGAAGCTTCAGCCTCCCCTTTCTAACCTCCCAGTGTCTCCGCTGCTGGACTGGGGCATCCAACTGGAGCAACAGCCAAGCAGGAGAGAGCTGACAGACAGAGCAAGAAAGATCCAAGAGAAATTGGGTAGCTCCATCACGGCCGGGGCCGTCGAGCTGCACCCAGGATCTCCCACAGTGATAACCATCGGCTGGCGGGGCGTGGGCGACGTGAGCCACTCAAAGGGGATTGATTTAGGAGGGATGTGCCACCGGATTCCCGGGATGGGGATTTGCTCACCCACCGCTCGCCCCGTCGTCGCTGGCAGGCCGGGTTTGTTTTTGGGAGGTTTGGATGTAATCCCGGAGATAAGGATCTGCCGCAGCCCTCAGTGAGGCAGCCGGCACACCCTCCCCGGGAACAGCCCTGTGCCTCCATTCTCAGCTGCCCTGGCCAAGGCAGTGCCAGCCTGGAGCATCCTGGGGGTCACACCAGCCGCCACCGCCTCCAGAGCCCACCTGGGATAATGCTGCTGGAGGAAGCCCCAAAAAGAAGCTGTTTTAGGACCTGGATCCATCCGGAGCTGGAAAGGAGGGGGTCTCCAAGCACCAGCACAAAGCCAGGACGAGTGTGTCACGCATGGAAAAAACAAATAAATAAATTAATGAAGCCAACCAGAAGAACCCAAAGTTAATGAGCAGGCTGGAAACCATAAAGCCAAAACCTGTTTTGGCTGGGGGTTGCCGCCCTGACGTGCCAGCCGAGCGGCGAGGCCGGGAGCTCCGGGGGAGGAGGAGGGTGCCCCGAGGGTGCTCTGGAGATGAAACAGGGTTTTTATCAATACCTATCCATACCCAGGCCTGGAGAAGGGGTCGATTTGGGCCAGGATGGTGCAGCTACTGCACCCCTGGGAGGGAGCACCCAGCTCCAGCCGGGCTCTCCCTGACTCCTGCTGCTCCTCTTCCCAATCGTGCACCCAAAACTCTCTCTCTGCTCATCCCTGCCCAGCCCAACGCTGCTCTGCACACCTGGAAAAACACCTGGGGATAGAAAGGGAAAGTCAAATCTGATTTCAGCACTTTCTGCCTTTTTTTAAAAAAAATATTAATTATTTATTTTATAACACACCACCCCCCCCACACACCCCTTGTTATTATTTTTATGAGGCTCTCTGCTTTGGCTGCAGGGCCTCTCGGAGAGAGCGGAGCATCGCGTGGGTGTAACCGGCTGCTGGCGCTTACCCGGCTTCAGAAAGAAATGCCAATTACTAATTTCATGGAGATAAGCCATTCTGAAGGAGGAAAAAAAAAAACCCCAACAATCCAACAAAACAAAAACACAACAAACAACGACGACTAAAAAAAAAAAACAACACAACAAACCAAACCAACAACAACCAAATGCAATCTCCCGGCTTTGAAACAAGAAAGGCGCCTTCGTTTATTTCTTTATTAAATTTCTCTCCGCGGGGATTGCTCAGCTCGGTCCCCAAACGGAGAGGGACGGGAGCAGTGCCCGAGGGGCAGGAGTTCAGGTGTCTGTCTGTTCACACGCACACCCGGCCCCGCTCCTGCGTGGAGCTGGATTTGCTCCCCAGCCCCGTGAGCCAACCAGGACCAGCGGAAGGGCTGCAGCATCCCCAGCTCCCCCCGACTCCCATCCATCCCCTCCCCAGCACATCCCGGCTTCATCCTGCCACCCGGCTCCCACAGCCCCACAAACACCGAGGGCATGGGCCGGGGAGGGAAAATAATGGTGCGCAGAATTAATCTGGGTGTAGTTTGCATTTTTATTGCTCTAGCCTCAGATTCCAGCCTACAGAAAGGTTTCAAAAAGGATTAGATGCCATAAAACCTTTAATAATCCTCCCACATCTTACGTTTAATTATTGTTTTTACACATGCGGAGCCAACATGCCTGTAGCGAGCAATCAAGTCTCACATGCCACTCCTCCTGCATTTCTTCTCTCCCCGTGTGTCTCCGGCGGTATTAAACCAGCACCCAGTTTTCCATAGCTCATCCCTGTGCCATGGCTGGGAGCTTCTCCCTCCTCCCCAACCCACTCCTCCCCCAAAACACAGCCCTATATAAGCACATCCCAGCTGCAGTCGGGGAGAGGGTGTCACCCAGGAGGAGGCAACTGTCCCATCACCACGTGGTACCTGCCTCATGTGGGAGCTGGGACCAGTGCAGGATGGGTGCTCAGCCCCCAGTGGGCTCCAGCACGAGGTGGTGATGAGGGGACACACAGACAGACATGCTTGCCATCCTCACCAGAGCTGCTGAAGTCACACTTGGCTGGGAATTAAACAAAAATCCTCGTCTCCAATTAAAAACCCGCCTCTTTGGAAGGAACATTTTGTCGCTAATTTGGTGCCATCAAAATTTGCTGTTGCAGTTTCTTCAGGGGAAAAAGAAAAAAAAAAAAAAAAATCAGACTTTTAAAGCAGTTTTTTTTTCCACCTTAACAGCTTTTGCTTAAGCTGAAGAACCGTGGAAAGGTTTAATTCCTGGAAACATTCCAGGTCAGGTTGGATGGAGCTTTGAGAAACCTGCTCTAGGAGGAGGTGTCCCTGCCCACAGCTGCAGGGTTGGAACGAGATGATCTTTAAGGTCTTTTCCAAACCAAACCATTCTGTGATCTGTAAGAAAAGTTGAAGAGTAAAACATGTCCCCATTACTGGGGGTATTTTTGGCAACATGAGAGGCTCCATTATCCATAATAGACCTCTAAAAGCACCCCTGGAGCACCTCCTGCAGGGATGGGGAGGGTGCCTGAGCCGCAGGGACATGGTAACGGTGTGTGGCCGGCACTGCCCAAGGCCACGGGGAAAACACCCTCCTGCATGGCCCCAGCTCTGCACCAGGACACAGGACTGTGACATCAGGTGTGATGAAAAACCTCCATTAGGCTCCCAGTGAACTCATTTCTTATCATCATCACCACCATTATGGTTATTATTATTGCTATTATTATTATTATTATTGTTATCATACATGATGCTTCCCACGGTTCCCTGCAGCACGGCTTGGGGGGTTGGAATGATTTTTGCCTGGTTATTCCTTGGCTGGGGGAACCAGCCAAGGCCAGAGTGGCTCTTCCATTCCAGTGTCTGCTGCTGCTCCCATGGGACAAGCTGAGGTTTCCCAGAAAAACACCCCCCAACCTCCCCTGGGATGGTGTCTGGGATGGGGCAGCCACCACCTTTCTGGGCAGCCTGGGCCAGGCTCTCACCACCCTCAGTGCAAAAAAAAAAAAAGTCTTCCTTCTATCTAATCTAAATCCCCCTTCTTTTAGTTTACCTTTTTTAACATCCTTCCTCCCGAATAAGACCAAAGTCACCTCCTGGGAGATGGCTCTGATGACTTTGCTGATACTGCAGAGCTTTGTCTCCAGAGGTAGAAAAAGCAGCTGCTTGTCCCACCTACTGAGTTTCTTTTGAGAAAAGGCTTCATCAAAAATGAGTCACAGGCAGAATAATTGAAACTTTTGATGTGCCAGAGGATAAAAGGGTCAGAGCAGCTCACCCACAGTTCTGCCTGCACCTTGGAGAGGCCTCCTACCAGCCCCAACCCGGAGGATGACACCACCAGACCCTTCTGCCTGCTGTGGGGATGGGGAAGGGGTGGTCGAGGTGGTAGATGCTCCGTCCATGGAAAGATTAGAGATGGGGCTCTGAGCAACCTG
>VYZU01052786.1:0-26971 GCA_013401355.1 Ceyx cyanopectus
GTCTTATAATACTTGCACAGTCTGTTTCATTTTCCAGGCTGTTTTATTTTCCTAAAATTTGTGGGCAGCACAGACAGGCTTCATTATCAAGGGTTTCTTGTCATTTACAGGGATGGAAGAGTGCCAGAGTGACAAGAAGAGAGCAAGAATCAGAGAGCAAAGGAAAAAATGACAAGTGCAAAGAAAAACAGGGGTGCAATTATCTTCCTTTGGTGTACATCTGGAAACAGCTTTGTCAAATTGCATTTAAATTGGCCAAGGAGTGAAAAGTTCTCTGGGAAAGAGGAAATCAATCGAGGTGCATCCCTATTCACACCTACACACTATAACTATGTAAGTCTTTTTCCTTGGAAGACTATCCTGATAAGAAAGATGTTAAAGGGAAGCAGGGAAAGAGAGGCAATTCTGGATTATCATCCCTCTCAGCAGCCAATAGCCTCACTGTTCTTTGAAGCTGCAGCTATATTTGGTACATATTTAGTTGCTCTCCCAGATGAATACTTCCCTAGAAGATCCCACTTCCACCTGTGGATTAATAAGTACTTCACAGAAACCCAAGAAATGTGTATATATTCATTAGAAATCTGTATATATTCATTAGCTAGAGCTCAAAAAAAGAGACAGCATTTTCAGGTGAGTGACTGAAAGGAGCAGGAGGTACTGACTGTCTGCAGTACCAGTCCCTCTCTGCCTTAGTTGAAAGTCGTTGTCCTCAGTTGTATATGATAAAAATTAATAACTTTTTCTATTGGCTCTAGGGTGAAGCACACACTAGGGAGTTCAAATAATCTTTCAGAGTGATCATTCAGCAGGAACAGGCACAAATTAAGATATAAAATGCAGGTGAAAAATGGCCTTCCTTTTAAATGATCGAAAGCATGACCATTTAGGATGGGATGAGCTCACCTGGCTTTGGTCACATTTGAGTTGATTCTTCACAAAGGGCTGTGAAATCCACACTGAGAATCCTGGCACTCCCCCCTTCTCTCCCCTCCCCACTCCCAGTAAAACTCCTGCATTACAAGACCAAATAAAATGAGGATGTCTTGTTTGAAAGTGGAATCACATATGTGAGGAAGATGAGAATGTGAGAAGAAAAATGGTATTTGCCACAGGGTAAGGACTTTTTACTGTGATGTGTATAGGTCTAGTTATAATGAGGTGTTGACTTATGCCTGCCATGTCTTGGTTATTCTAAAACAAACAAAATTAGGCATTTGAAAGAGAAAAAAACCCAACTATTTCCAATGCACATAACTATGCAACTCGTTGCTTCAAGATACACTAATATCTTAGCTTCCGGTGCAAATGAAAAACACACAGGTTCTTTACACAGTGCATGGGAATGTTGGAAATTATGTAAATTGGTGTATAAAAGTGAAGAATAAATAGAAAAGTTTATGAATCACGACATCATCCAGCATTTAATGGGTAAGAGTTAGACATGGTGATGTATAATTGTCAACTGTGAATTCTCTTGGACTTTTCTCCTGTGAACATGGCACCAGACTTTGTGCCAGGGACAGGATACTCTACTAAATGGTCCATAATTTTCTACAGCAAGATGATTTCTATGTTTCCAGAGATGTGGTCTGTCAATGAACAACAAGCATGTCTCCCTAAATTTTGGGTGAAATGGGAACTGGCCTCTTGCTGAAGTGCAATGTGACTGCAGCACAAAATAGGACAGTTTCAAAAAGGCACAGTATTTAATATGCAATGTGATGCAGAATGCAATAACTATTAATAAAGCCACTCCACTGAATTGATTTTAGCACGATTAAACTTTTCTTTACCTTATTTCACAGTCCATTTAAAAAGTTCTATTTTTCCTTTAATGACAAAGGAAAATCTGAGCTTTAATAAAACACAGCAGCATAAATTCAAGGCAGCATATGGTGCAGATGAACAGAAAGCATTTTCAAGAAAAAGACAACAGCACCAGAGTCAGATTCCAGGCTGTGACACCATGTAATTTTGATTTAGGTAGAAAAGCATCTTTACACAGTGACACTGTAAGGAATGGGCCAAGTTATAGTTTTTCAAGGCTTCTAAGAATATGGTCATGCAAATAAATGTATTTTAGTGGGAGGCAAGAAGTAGAGGAGAGAGTTTGGAAGATGTTGACTGTAACTGGAGCACTTGCTGGTATGTTCAGCTTTGGTCTCTTTTTTTTTGGGTNGCCCAAGAGGTGCACACTTTCCAGGTAAGTGGGAGCTGTGGGCATGACTTTCCTGTGTGAGCTCTCTAACCTTTCAGCTTCTCTATGAGATAGGTTCTCTGGTAGACTTTTGAAAAGGAATATAAGCTGTCACAGCATGTTGTGCATGTGGGCCAAGGCTATGTTAGGCCATCTGATTTATAGAATCATAGAATAATCGTGGTTGGAAAGGACCTCCTGGATCACCGAGTCCAACCTTACCTACCAGAAGAAAAACCACCTAAATGATGTGCATCCGGTCATGTGTCAACTATAGAAATCTGCTCCAATGTCTGTGGTGGAAGCTGCAGAGGCAGTGCTGTCTAAAAAATATTAATGAATTAGCAGTGCTCAGAGTGCAGTGCCAGGTGAAGGTTGCCATACACAGGCCTACTGCTGCTGAAGAGGGCTGGTTTTGTAGGTGCTGGGTATGACCTGTTCTGGGAATGAAAATTGCCAAGTGTAGGGAACTCTAAGCTTTGATAAATGGTAGAGGACTGAAAGTGAGGACAGAAGCAGATGACAGAAAAGCATTTACTGAGCTGCAACACATCAAGTCCTTGCCCGTCAGCTAAGGCAGAGTGACTGACTGAGCACACATTCCTGCTTGCTCTGGCTGTAAAATGAAATGTATTAACTTAAACCACCACGGTTTATGTTCCGTTTTCCTTTCTAATGGAGGTAGGTTATGAGTGTTCCCAAGGTCATTCCTGATGCCTCAACATCTTCACTGACAGATGGCAACTTGATGAGCTGTGGTAACGCCATCATTTCAACTCATGTGCCCGTATCCCAAGGAGTCCTGAGCATGTGCAGCTCAATAAAATACAGGCTCTTACTGTGCCTCATGAGAAACAATTAGATAGGACACCACTTCCCACCCCATGGGACCACAGTGAGCAGGCTACAGAAGTTTCCTGAGTTNAAGATACACTAATATCTTAGCTTCCGGTGCAAATGAAAAACACACAGGTTCTTTACACAGTGCATGGGAATGTTGGAAATTATGTAAATTGGTGTATAAAAGTGAAGAATAAATAGAAAAGTTTATGAATCACGACATCATCCAGCATTTAATGGGTAAGAGTTAGACATGGTGATGTATAATTGTCAACTGTGAATTCTCTTGGACTTTTCTCCTGTGAACATGGCACCAGACTTTGTGCCAGGGACAGGATACTCTACTAAATGGTCCATAATTTTCTACAGCAAGATGATTTCTATGTTTCCAGAGATGTGGTCTGTCAATGAACAACAAGCATGTCTCCCTAAATTTTGGGTGAAATGGGAACTGGCCTCTTGCTGAAGTGCAATGTGACTGCAGCACAAAATAGGACAGTTTCAAAAAGGCACAGTATTTAATATGCAATGTGATGCAGAATGCAATAACTATTAATAAAGCCACTCCACTGAATTGATTTTAGCACGATTAAACTTTTCTTTACCTTATTTCACAGTCCATTTAAAAAGTTCTATTTTTCCTTTAATGACAAAGGAAAATCTGAGCTTTAATAAAACACAGCAGCATAAATTCAAGGCAGCATATGGTGCAGATGAACAGAAAGCATTTTCAAGAAAAAGACAACAGCACCAGAGTCAGATTCCAGGCTGTGACACCATGTAATTTTGATTTAGGTAGAAAAGCATCTTTACACAGTGACACTGTAAGGAATGGGCCAAGTTATAGTTTTTCAAGGCTTCTAAGAATATGGTCATGCAAATAAATGTATTTTAGTGGGAGGCAAGAAGTAGAGGAGAGAGTTTGGAAGATGTTGACTGTAACTGGAGCACTTGCTGGTATGTTCAGCTTTGGTCTCTTTTTTTTTGGGTAAACCACAGAGCAGTTCAATATCATTCCCCCTCCACTCACCAGGGAAAGCCTCTTGTTTCAGAAGTAACAATCCAATAGATGTAGGCCAAGTTTTACAGTGTTACTCAGGGTGAGGTGAAAACACCTCCAGGGCCAAGACTGCATAGCTGTATTTTTCAGGGCAGCCACACAAACCTTTTTTTCTCATAGAAAACCATATTGGCAGAGAAGGGACAGTGAATAGAAACTGCCTATGGCTCAAAGCAGTTACAGATTTTAGTCTAAGGTTCAGTTTAGAAGACCACCTTCCTCTATCCAGGAGCCTTCTTCCTCCCTCTCCTATGAGCCCAAGAGGTGCACACTTTCCAGGTAAGTGGGAGCTGTGGGCATGACTTTCCTGTGTGAGCTCTCTAACCTTTCAGCTTCTCTATGAGATAGGTTCTCTGGTAGACTTTTGAAAAGGAATATAAGCTGTCACAGCATGTTGTGCATGTGGGCCAAGGCTATGTTAGGCCATCTGATTTATAGAATCATAGAATAATCGTGGTTGGAAAGGACCTCCTGGATCACCGAGTCCAACCTTACCTACCAGAAGAAAAACCACCTAAATGATGTGCATCCGGTCATGTGTCAACTATAGAAATCTGCTCCAATGTCTGTGGTGGAAGCTGCAGAGGCAGTGCTGTCTAAAAAATATTAATGAATTAGCAGTGCTCAGAGTGCAGTGCCAGGTGAAGGTTGCCATACACAGGCCTACTGCTGCTGAAGAGGGCTGGTTTTGTAGGTGCTGGGTATGACCTGTTCTGGGAATGAAAATTGCCAAGTGTAGGGAACTCTAAGCTTTGATAAATGGTAGAGGACTGAAAGTGAGGACAGAAGCAGATGACAGAAAAGCATTTACTGAGCTGCAACACATCAAGTCCTTGCCCGTCAGCTAAGGCAGAGTGACTGACTGAGCACACATTCCTGCTTGCTCTGGCTGTAAAATGAAATGTATTAACTTAAACCACCACGGTTTATGTTCCGTTTTCCTTTCTAATGGAGGTAGGTTATGAGTGTTCCCAAGGTCATTCCTGATGCCTCAACATCTTCACTGACAGATGGCAACTTGATGAGCTGTGGTAACGCCATCATTTCAACTCATGTGCCCGTATCCCAAGGAGTCCTGAGCATGTGCAGCTCAATAAAATACAGGCTCTTACTGTGCCTCATGAGAAACAATTAGATAGGACACCACTTCCCACCCCATGGGACCACAGTGAGCAGGCTACAGAAGTTTCCTGAGTTTTTCACCAGAATCCCTTTTGCAATTCATCCCCCATTGATGTTTTCAAACCTGTCTCTCTGACAGGCCCTGTTAGAGCAAACAGACTGTCTGGGAGATGACAGCTTGATCTGGATCTTTCACACCTCTTTAGGGATAATTTTTGATGTGAGGTAGGGTTTGATCAACTACCTCCTCTCTAATATGCTCAGCTAAACAAGCTATTTGATTTTTTTTTTATTGTGATGGGTAAATATGTCACTCATGTTGTTGAACATGCTGGCAACAGGAGATGTAAATATGTCATAGCTGATGGTTACAAGCCTCGGTGATCATACTGGGTTTGAATTAAGGGTTGTTTTTGTACTCCCTTTGCAGACACTGGCAGCCAGTCCTGCTGCCTTTGAAACACAACAAAAAAAAATGGGGATCATGGGAAATGAGCCACTTCCCATAAATGTAAAATACACTGGTGTTTTTCACATCCATATGTATTTTCTGTTCATGGGAATAAATAAGGTTAAAGAGAGAAGCAAATAAGAATGGCTCTTCTATAAGATTCTTGAATCAAAAGGGGTTAGAGAAACCTTCCTAGATCGTTGTGTCATATCACTCAGGCACCCCAAATTGTCCTGCAGGAGTCACCAACAGAACATATTTTTCCCAAGACTGCTGTTTAATGAATCAACATTTTTCACACTCCTGTCCTTTGTCCACAGGGGTGTGTGTGTAGACACAGGGACCATGGCCTTAGAGGGCAGAGTGGTGAGGAAAAGCAGGCCTGCTCTGCTGAAGAACATCTCTTTTTCTTCTAGGGAAGGGCTTTGTGAATCCTGTGGCTTGCCTAGGAGTCTTTGGATCCTTCTGCCTGTAAGTGCTATAGGTCACAAATCCTGGAATTTACCCTCCTCCATCTCTATCACTGTCCTACAAAATGGGCACTCTACACCAAGGCCTCTCCCTTGCTGCAAAAATAGTAGTCCCAGCTGAGCTGCATCACTGTAAAACTCCTGCTAACTGACTCCTGTCTTTATCTGACTCCAGTGAACCTTTCATTTTCTTTCAAGATCAAAACTAGGGAAGTCAGACTGAATCTTTAGTCCTTACTCCACTTAAGTGATTCTAAGAACAACTCCTACAGGGTCTTGTGCTGTGCTTTATTTTATGCATTTTTCCTTTTTCACCTTTTTTTTTTTTCTGATACTAAAGCAATGGCTGAAAATCCACATGCAGAGGAATGTCACGAATCAATATTTACAGTCTGTTAAAATTCCTTCTAACTGCTTTCTGATGTGAGAAATGGAAGAACAACTCTATCTTATCAAGCTGATCAGCAGCCTTTGTTCCAGCCAGGCAGTTTCCTTGCTGATAGGGTTACGTTTTGTGGTCACGTACACTCCATATGTGGGTGTTTTTGACAAGCCGTCAGGACAAACCATCTGGAGTGAGAACTTCTTTCTTTCCCCCCCCCACACTTAAAACACCAACCAGAGACAAACAATTTAATGATCATCTTGTAAAGTGATGGTTTAGAATCATATCAGCAGGGAAATGAATGTGCTAAGAATGCTCTTAAGCATGTTTCCCAGGCGGGAGAATAATTGAAGGTGTTTATTGGGGATTTGTCATGAGAACATTAACAGACTGGAGATGATGTTGTTCTGGGAAAAAAAAAAGGTTTTGAACTTCATTGGGACAGAATTTTTGGACCTGGCATAATTAGTTATGTTTTTTTTTTATAAAATTTAGAAACTAGGCTGGCCTTTTCTGTGACCATGAAATATTTCTGAGAAAGCCAAATGCAGATTTTTTTCTAAATGAGTGCAAAAGTATCCACTAATGGATTCTGAATTCGGGAAGATGCAAGCACACTTTTTAGAGAGAAAGTACCCCACACACTACTGTCTGTAAGAATGCAGTGTTCTTAGGGGTTTTTTTCTCTTAAATACTGATTACCACCACCCTGGAGATGCTCTTCCCAGAATAAAACAATAGCCTTGGGTGTCTTTGGGGACTGACTGTTACTAAGAAATGCTCAATAAGCAATGGCAGCAGCAAGGCATTATTATCTGAGGCTGTCCAAGGGTCCATGATTTATCAATTAGTACATTTTAATTAACAGATACTACTGTTCTAATTATTTGGCAATTGTACTATATGACACATGTCAGTGAATTCATGTCTTCATTGAAGAATAAACATGTTTTCCACAGCAGGGATTCATTGTTCTCACTTTGTGTTTGTATGCCATCTATCACAATAAGGTCTTGATTTCACTTCTTGGTCCATTACTGTGACATAAGTATTACAATAAAAATTAGATCACTATAATTATAACACATCACAATTTTCCATTAATTTTTTTTCTACTCTTGTCAAATAGACTTTATAGTATGAATTAAAAATACCCAAACATAAGACAATCAACCAGCTTTTTGAAATTGTTCCTTAAAATATATCTGTTTAGCATCTGACAGGCAGGCTCTATTTAGTCTGGAAAGCCCATCAGGGCAGGGTGGCTGAGACATGTAAGCTCTGAGATCTGTGGGAATTGTTTTCCTTTGTAATTAGCTCCCCTCCCAAAGTCTGAATGAACAAGTACCTGTTCAGCAAAGCTCTGCTAGGAGCTGGGGTGTTCAGTTCCTTGGAGGATTAACCCAGAAATTCCTGCAGCTTGGCTAAAAATGAGTCAAAAAGAGAAGTCCTGAGACCAGATCAGGAGTCTGTAGTCTTAGAGATCTCCACCTGCATCCCTGAAAGGCAGAGGCTGGTGAAGCTTGGAAACTGGGAAGAAGTCCAAGGTCTAGGATGTGGGTTTGAGCTGGCAACAAGTTCCCTGCAGCATCTTCTGCAAGTGCTACTGAATGGAGACAGCCTGGAACTCCTGCTGTGCTGAATCCAAATGTGCATTTCCAGTGATGCTGCAAATCCCTCAAGCCCTTCAACTGGCCAGAATGAAGGACTGTGCAGCCTTTTAGGAGTTTAGGCTGCAAACCACAGATGCAATTAATTGAAAATATTTCAGAGAAATGTTTGCAGCAGAGATCTCTCCTCCTTAGGATCTAAAGTACTATTGGCTGTTTTGGTTATGCATTGTGCATCTTATTTAAACAGCCTTCTTATTTTTATGGCACTTTTTTTTTTTTTTTTCCCCCATCTCCTATCCCCCTGTTTATTTCATATATTACAAGCTTTTCTGTTGTGTTTTACTAGTGGACCAGAACTTTGAAACTGTTGAAACTAAAGCCCTTTTGCCATAGTTTATATTTCCAATTTCTTGTATTTGTTTTCATTAATCATGGCTTTCTTCACAGGTGGTTTCTTTTATTACCTTGTTATTGATGCAAGCAAAACACTGGGTTTTTTTCCCCCCTCTCATACATTTACTTTTCCCCATTTGAGTTATGCCTGTTGCATTTATAAATGACCATGCCTGCGAGGCATTTGGGCACTTAGATGAGAAATGCTGATGTTGAAGTCAGAGCTTTGAGACACTCGTGTCCATTTGCAGTTAATTTAGGCAGCCTCCACAGCTCATGGATTTCTATCTATCTACATCCAGATCTCTGGGTAGTTGTGTTCTGCTTCTTGCATTGCAAATAGAAGAAAAAAGAAAAAAAGAAAAAAAAAGAAAAAGACAGATGAATATAAAAGAGTATAATAAGTAGACAAGTGGAGGGTCAAAATGGTCTTGATGTAGCACTTTTTTTCTCCATATACTGAAAGAATAGTGTCTATTCAATTTTGGGAGAAGACACATTACAAGCATTTGATAAATGGGTGTAAAATAAGGTATTGCATACAGAACACAAACTGACATTATTCTTGGTCTTTTCTGCTGGTAGGAGTCACACCAGAGCAAAGAGTAGAGAAATATTTAAAAATAGACTTTCTTTCACTCCCCCCAAGGGTATGAGCAATATTAAATAAACTCATTGCCTTGTCTTCCAGATCTCAGACATGCACGAGGCTTTGGAAAGCACCTATTGCACTAATGAGAATTATAACACTAATAAATTGTATTAGAAAAATAACCCCAAACCTCAGAATACCACTGTGCAGTGCTCTAACTTCTACTTTGTTCTCAATGCTTAGCAAAAGGTCTAGAAAAGTACAAGAGATGGTGCTGGATCTTGCTGTGCTTTGAGAGAGCTCATCCAGAAGGGCTCATCTCATCAGCTCTGGTGATGGGGCAAGAAGGGGACACTGACAGCCTGAACTCCAGCTCCTGGGGGTGTTAGAAGTGCTTTCTACAAACTAAGTGGAATCTTTGATTAAACCTGCTGGCAGCTGACAAGACAGGGCTGAGCACACANACTTAGATGAGAAATGCTGATGTTGAAGTCAGAGCTTTGAGACACTCGTGTCCATTTGCAGTTAATTTAGGCAGCCTCCACAGCTCATGGATTTCTATCTATCTACATCCAGATCTCTGGGTAGTTGTGTTCTGCTTCTTGCATTGCAAATAGAAGAAAAAAGAAAAAAAGAAAAAAAAAGAAAAAGACAGATGAATATAAAAGAGTATAATAAGTAGACAAGTGGAGGGTCAAAATGGTCTTGATGTAGCACTTTTTTTCTCCATATACTGAAAGAATAGTGTCTATTCAATTTTGGGAGAAGACACATTACAAGCATTTGATAAATGGGTGTAAAATAAGGTATTGCATACAGAACACAAACTGACATTATTCTTGGTCTTTTCTGCTGGTAGGAGTCACACCAGAGCAAAGAGTAGAGAAATATTTAAAAATAGACTTTCTTTCACTCCCCCCAAGGGTATGAGCAATATTAAATAAACTCATTGCCTTGTCTTCCAGATCTCAGACATGCACGAGGCTTTGGAAAGCACCTATTGCACTAATGAGAATTATAACACTAATAAATTGTATTAGAAAAATAACCCCAAACCTCAGAATACCACTGTGCAGTGCTCTAACTTCTACTTTGTTCTCAATGCTTAGCAAAAGGTCTAGAAAAGTACAAGAGATGGTGCTGGATCTTGCTGTGCTTTGAGAGAGCTCATCCAGAAGGGCTCATCTCATCAGCTCTGGTGATGGGGCAAGAAGGGGACACTGACAGCCTGAACTCCAGCTCCTGGGGGTGTTAGAAGTGCTTTCTACAAACTAAGTGGAATCTTTGATTAAACCTGCTGGCAGCTGACAAGACAGGGCTGAGCACACACTTGGTTCATTAATAATTCTCTTGTTCTGCCTTAAATATCTAAGAGTCAAAATGTAAATGAAGGCAACACACAGACAAAACTCAGATCCTCTGTACTGAGCTCTCCTCAGAGCCTGTGTGACAAATTAGCCACCTGCATGTCCTTGATCCTCTGCTCCCAAATCCCTCTTCTGTTTGTCTCGGTCACCTATGGAAGTTGCTTCTCTCCTGGTACAATTGCTCCTGAATTCTGGACTTGATCTGTCAAAATTGAAGTAAATTCTCCTTTTTAATTTTTTTTTTTTAATTTTGTTTTGTAAGTAGATTTGCATCAGGGTCTCTGGGATGGGAAGGGCAGTTTAATGGGAGACTTAGGGTTGGGAAAGAGAAAGAAGAGAAAAACAGAGCTGCAAATAAACCTGGACTTTCTCAATGGTAACTATTGTGGGAGCGTATCTAGGGCCCTTTGCTGTCACAGACCACTTAATATTTTTCTTCCTTCTTTTCTCCCTTTCAGTCTAATTTGAGAAAAGCAGATATTTTTCTCTCTTGCTGCAGGAAGTGGCACATTTTTCATCTTGCAGCAGCATACAACCCAAAGCTATTAAAACAGCCCAAGACCATCAGAAGGCAGCATGGCAGGATGATAAAAATGAGCACAGCTCTGCCCCGGAAATAGCCCAATTTTATTTTCTACCTGCCATGTTGCCATAATAAATAGGAACACCTTTGACCATAGCTGCAGACCTGTGGGAAGGGCAGCCCTTATTTCTCCACCCAGGTTCAGCACAAAATTCGAGCTCAGTCTCTGTGCAGTCAAGCCCTTTTATTTTTTATTTTTTTTCCCTTTCAGCCTCCTTGTCCATTATTAATCAGGAGAATTACTATTGCTCAGGCTAGATTTTTATTGCATTAGATGCTCAGGGTCAGATCTTGCCTGCATGCAGAATCTGAAGTACTTGAATTACAGCACCTGCATTCTGTGCTAGAGGTAAAATTTGAACCTAAATGAAAACCCAGGCTAAACATGTTGGCTCCTCTCCTAATTCTTACTGGATGTTTACAGTAACAAACAACTTCATAAATGCTGGAGGATGTAAAACTGGATTGAGAGCTGTCAGAACCTGTCTTTTGGTAGGTATAAATTTCAGATCTTTTTCTTCAAACTCTTTTAGTCAAGGAAGAGAATTGTTAGCATGCTGTTAAACTGCAATCCCATATGCAAGATACAGAGTGACACAATGTTTTACTGAGGTCTGTCACTTAGGGAATGTGTCTGCAGATATTGAAATGAATGTATTCAGTAGCAATAATATAAACTCAATTTAAAGTGAACAGTTAAAAAGTTTGCATGAGCTTTTGGCTGCCATCCTAGCCTATTAAAGAGAGCTGGGCTACTTCTGCCAGTGCTTCAGAGTGACCTTAAGCCACTCCGTGTCCTCTGCTCTTACTTGAGGAACTTTTCAATGTATATGACTTTAGAGAAAAGTCTAAAAATCCTTGAACCTGAAATATAAAAATCCAGAAGGCAAATTGAGCAAACCTCTCATCCTTTCCTTTTTGAAGCCAGTCCTGTGGCTTGGGAAGCCTTGATTCTCAATTTTTTCTCCAAACCCCCTGGTGGAGCTGCACCCACCTACGTTGGCTGAAGATCCAACTTCCCATATGCCTTGGGAGCACTGCTGATTTATGCCAGCAGGATATCTGAGTCTTATCTAAAGTAAAAACGACTGCAGGCTCCCTCTCCACATTTCAAAGAGCACAGGGGTATTCTACACTTCTACTGTGGGTGAGAAACTGAAGCGTGTGATGAATCCTGCTGCTGTCAGAGTCAAGAGCTGGGGCTTGCATGGGCAATCTGCACAAGCCCTGCTGCAAACAGCTGTATCTGCCCTGTGCCCTTCCCCATGCCCATCAAAGGCTGCCCATAGACTGAGACTGGGTCCTGCTTTATTATTCTCCACCCAACCAGGGAAGACCTGGCACAACACAGTTGTCAGCCTGACAAGTATCATATGCTTTGGTGCACCCATTAAGTGCCTGCTTTCCTTACCAGCCTTGCTGTCCTTCATCCCAAAGAGCAGGTGTGTTCGTGTCTTTGTGTAACAGCCTAAGAAGCAGTAAACAGTCAGATCTGCCAGGTCCAAGTGTGGTTCAGCAAGGAGAGGGACAGACAGTCTTTATACAGCTGAAGAGCTTCTCTGCCTCCTCCCTGTTGCACCCTGTCCTGAATGTGTCATACCATGGCTATTGAGCACTTCTTCTAAATCATCTCCCTGCAGCTGGAAAATGTCCCAGTGCTCACATTACTCACACTTGTCAAAAAGGTGTAAAGATAGTAAAATATCCCCCTGGTGTCCTGAGGCTTCAGGCTGGCTGTGTGTACTTGGCTAAAAGTACCATCTGACTGTTTCAGGATGCAGATGATGTTTGCTTGCCTGAGTGAGAAAAACTGTCCAGGCAGGAATCCTGAGCCCTATTCCTGCTCCTCCAAGATGCAAGGCACTTGAAGGATGGATCACCAATTAACACTGGCCTGTGATCCTTACTTCATATTTACAACCCTGTTGACCAAGGGATCTGCTCTCTAGTGTAATATCCTTACATGGGATATCTCTATTTCTTGAATTTATCAAAGTACAGATATTAAACTATTTGGAGCCTTAGCAGTTGTTAGGTGCCTGTGTTGGGTAGGTGCCTAAAGAATGTGAGAGTATTTGAAGTGTGTTCTTGTTCAGGTTAAAACATTTTCTTAACCACGTCATTACACAGCATCTGGTCCTATATAACCCTGATCAGAAATAGCCTTAGAATGGGTAGCACCTCTCTTATTGTCTGCCAGGCATATTGTATAATTAATAAATAAATTTCCTCTCACAAGGCAGTTAAATAACTGTTTCCTCTGAGTCTGAACTGGAGGCAGGATGTGCAACTTAAGGGCAAAGTGCTATTATTGCTAGACATTAGTGTAGAGATTACCTTTCCAAGAAGTAATCTCACCTCTGCCCTATGTAAGGAATCTTGGTAAAGCACTGCACATCACTCAGACTCACAGGGAGATGTTTTATTTACTTTGGTGTCCTTGCACTCTGGCCATTTTCATTGATAAATCACTCCCATACAGCTCAGACTTGTTTCAGGTTACGTCAGTGTTTTATTTAATGCATTGCTGATGCACAGGCTCAGTCTGACTCCTTCAGCAAGCCCTGCCACCTTCTTCAGAGAAACACCTCCTGGGAGAGCACAAACCAGGTCCCCTCAGCTCCTGAGCAGGGACATGGGAGCCTTGTGTGACAGGCTGGTGCTGCTCTGCTGAATCAAACACCCTGTTCAGCTAGAGAGGAGGCTGTCATTCAAATGGGAAATGGTTCAGTGTAGAAGCAGTGTTCTCTGCTAAGAGGCTGTGCTTTGAACTTGGTGTGTATGCTGGCATGGGAAATGAATCCTTCACTACTACTTTTTGCACGATGAGACTTAATCCACATGAGACAAAGTCCACAGAGACTTTGTCACTTTCCCACGTCAGGAATGTATTATTTACAGCTTTTGCAGTTTCAGTGTTCAGTGTGAGGGGTGTTTTGCTGCTTCACTGTCTCACAAGGACAGACACAGACCTTTTGCTCTGCAGCCCTGCCATAGTGTTGAGGAAAAGACACTGGGTTTCCACATGTTAATCTTGGGGAAAGCACTAGTTAAATCCTAATTAATGCCATTAATCAGGGTAGACTAGGACGTTTCAGGGTAATTTTGTTATATGCCGTAGTAGCTTCCCCTGCAAAGTATCATTTTCACTAAATTAGATATTTGAGAGGGAAGAGCACAGTCCTCCCAGCAATTAACAGCCAGAGAGAGATCCCTGAGCAGAGCAGACACCCCCGCTGCTGGCTGCCATCAGAACATGCCATAGCACACGCTGTAGAGAGCTTTGGCTTTGGTGGTGCTATAACCACATCTTAGACATCCAGGCTAATAGAGTGGGAGGCTGACGTTGCTGGTATTGGGCTGAGACACTGGCAGTGCAGGGTGAGACTGGCAGGGTGTCAGCACTGAGCCAGGGGCAGCACCTTGGGTCAGTGGCAGGAATGGCACTGCACTGACAGCTGCCTTGTTCCAGCTGCGTCCCTCCTGCTAAGAACCTCTAAATTATTTACCAAGGCAGCAAATTAATGCCAAGCAGAACCAGCACCTTAGTGCTCAGTGAGTCATACATAAAACATACCTCCTTCTGTGAAGGCACGTTGTGCTGGTGGAAAGCAGGCTGGGGAGGGAAGGGCAGTGGGAGATGAGGAGGTTGGGGTGGCAGAGATCTTCAAGAGAGCTGTATAATGGGGGTAATGAATCAAAGTCAAGGTTCCCAGGTGCCCTGCCAGTTAGCATGGTGGGAGGGAAAGAAAGGAAAAGAAACAGCATCACTTTTAAGACTCTGCAGTAAGCATTGGAGGGAATGGTTTCTTTTATTGCTCCCTCCCAGGTATGTTTCCTATGCATATGGAGTATTGTTATAAAAGTGTTTGGCTTTCTGAAAAAAACAAACCAGCAGGAGCATTAAGTAGCCCTGGCCATCTGCACAGTGAAATGTGCTTTCAGCTCCACAGCCCCTGCTCCATTTGTGCCTCCCTGAAGACTCTGGTTTCAAGTGTGCTGAGCTCTAAAGCACCTTTGCTCTAAAGGCAGTCACCTCAGCAGCATGAGCAGCTCCCAGCTGTGCTAGTCCCCGGAGCTTTTGAGTCTCTCACAGTGAAACTCACCTCATGACCAGTAACAAGAAGAGTTTAGCCTTCTTGGTCTGATGAAGCCCTAAGGTGTTGCTAGATTTTAAAAACCTGTATCTGGGAAGAAGTCACTGCATCTTTGGATGAGTTTGGAGATGGAACTACCTAGCAAATTTAACTCTTGAAAGAAAGATCAACCATTTTTTCATCTGGACAAGGTTTCTCACAGTCCTTGAGTTTTCCTGAAAAAAATATATTACTGCAAGGTCTTTCCAGACAGATCTGTCTTGGTGCCAGGCAGATTTTGGGGCAAACCATGCAAACCACTTTGAAAGCCAGCAAAACATTTCTGTTGGATATCTAGCAGGCTGTGGATCAGTGCAAAAGGTCTGATTTAACAGTGCAGGGAGGCAGCCATTTATCTGTGCCATTAATGGACTGTCGTGGGGCTAGAGCAATGTTGCCCTAGGGTTTACTTTTCTTTCCTTTGCTCAGAGAGGATTATCTATAACAAGGAGCCAAAATTCCACAGCAGGATGTGAGCATTTAAGAGTGGTCCCCAAGTGCAGGTGCCAGTCACTGATCAGGGCAGCCTCTTTCATCCCCACAGTGCCCAGAATAGTTTAGGGATTGTCCCCATGACAAGCTGAGGAAGGCAGCTCCCTGCAGGGTGCACATGCTGTGTATGAGAGTGTGCCAGTAATCAAAGAGGTTTGTAAGTGTCTAGAGGCTTTCCACAGATATTATGAGCTGAGAAAAGATTTCACAGAATGGAAAAGATTAGAGAATTGTCTCTAATTGTAAAAGGAGTAGAGGGACTGGAGACTTTTACCAATCTCTTCATGTTCAGAGCAGTTCAGAGGTGGATTTTCTGTGAGCCAGGTCTGAAATACTACAGTCAGTGCAGCCTATCAGAGTTTGGGCCCCATTTCTCTTTGCCATCAAACCAAGCTCTTGCAGGAATGCTTGAGCATTAAGCAGTTAATGATATCTGACTCTGTCCTTACAAATTGCATTAGAAGGATAACACTCTTCAGAGTCATCCTGGTTTTCAGTTGAGGTTTGTGTGGACAATTAATTCCTCTTGCCCTGCCCTCACATGATTTTCACCAAGTTCCATCTGAGTTATAATGAGGCTGATGATTGCTGGTGCCTATGATTATTTAGCAAATGAATGGTAATAACAAATGTCTGTGCTTCCTTCATTGGGTGATATGGAAATGACTTTACTCTGAAGCTGGGATTGCTGGAGCTTGGCACCTTTGCTGGAGGGGTGGACATGGGGACTAGTTATTCAATTTATTATGTGTGCAAGGCAGAATTTCTCCTGCCACCTCCTGCAGCTTTTAACCTTGTAAGTATTCACTGCTAACTTTCCCCAGCAATAAAGGAAGGGAAAAAAAAATTAAAAAGAGGGAAAATTACAGTTGAACAAAAGTAACTTTTCCACTGGAAGAATTTGAAATTATAAGTTCAGTTTCACATTCTCAGGATGAAAGCAAAGGCAGAAAACTGCTCACTGTCATTCATGTCTCCTCATTTTAGGAATGCAATTTGTTATCTCTAGTACAGACATTTGGTGGGGTGATGTCTGGAGACCTTTTTCATCTAACAACTGGCTAAGAAAATCTCAGAGGGTCTGTAAGACCTTCATTATTCAAATCCAGCAGGATGGTACAGTCCTGATTTCTTCAGAAAAGGATCAGAGGAAAACAAGGGAAGAGTAAACTAATGAGGATCTTGAATCCTCTCCTGTCCATAATTTTCCACCAGGGTCCTTTGGGCAGTTCAGTACACTCAGTACTCTCTGGTTTAAGAGGAGCAGACTTCAGTTCTTTTCCGTTGTTGTTTCAAGAATCCCAAGTTTCTGCAACAGAAAGTAGTGCATTCAATTGATGTAAGAGTTATAAGTGACCAGCTGAGCAAAGCAGGCACTACTGAGATTTGTGATTGCTAGATGTTTTCCTTCTTCCCAGACCTCTTAGGTCAAAACTCACTGAGAGTCCAATGCATCCCATCTTCAGACCTGAGCTTGGATTATCTCCAGCAGGATAACTAACATTTGCTCTGATACAGAACAATATATCAATGGTCAATCAATATAATTCCAGTCTTCTCCACAAGTCTATTTCTTTTTGCTCTTAAAGAAGAAATATTCCCCTAAAGTATGTGATGTCACTAGGATTATTCCATTTTAAACATCTGGGACCATAAGTTAACCATTCAGAACAGGTGCTTTTTGAGTGCAGCAATGCAAAGCTGGTAGAGTCCATCAAAGATCACCGACTGCAAAATACCCTGAATTTCTCCATGCCTGAGTTTCATCCTGTCTGATGTTGTACTCAAGTTCACTGCCCTGCAATAAAACTTAGTTACTAGATCACCTGACCAACATGATGATGTCTGTAAAAACATACTGTACTCAGAGTTATTAACCTGGACAGAATTTTAACCCATCCTGACTATTTATCCATCCTGCAGCTCCCTAATTTCTATTAGGCAGCAGAATATAGCTCAGTTTATAGACTATTATTCCTGATGGCTCCTTCCCTTTTTGAGATAATATATAAGCTCTGTAAATGCAACGGTTGACCAAATGGTCAGGTATAAACCTCTGAGATGGGAGGTTTAAGGAAACAAATTCTTAAGAAACTGTGAAACCAACCTTTCTTCTTTTTGCCCTTATCATAGAAAACTAGTCATGATATACAGATAAATGATGGAAGGACAGGGTGTTCTGCCTTAAAGAACATCCTTATTTTTTGGTTTCCAGAAAGCCTGAGGTAAGCCAGGAGGGTAATATAAAAGCTGAGTCTTCAATCTGCACCTTTTATTTCCTACTCTCACCAGACTGCTTTCAATCACACAAACTCTCAGTGATGTCTTTTTTTAAGAGCTGATTAACAAACACAGGGGAAGGAAGAGCTGCCCACAACTGTGACAGCCTTCACATGGACAAAGGTATCATTTCTCCTGACCAACCGAGAAATTCAAATGGTCCTTTCTCTCTGCTCCGAATTTTCTGGTATGTTGCTCTGTCATAAAAAAAAAAAAAAAAAAAAAAAGAAAATCAATTAAATTGCAGCTGATAGTGGCTGGCCTAGAGAGTTGTCTCTATTTGGCTCATCCTAGGCAGGTACTATGAGCAGTGCCAAAATACAGGAGGTCTGTGGAGCTCAGCCAACTCACAAATGGGATATTCTGCTGCGGGAACCCAGCCCACCACATGTCAGCAGCTTTGCTTTCCTTGGGGACCTCTTACGGCTGTGGCTCTAATCTATCCTAATTAGCCCAGAGGAGGGATTGCCTGGCTTTATCTCCAGAAACGTGTGACCATAGCCTTGTTGTGGCTGCTATTCTGCTCAGAATACAGAAATAGTATCAGCGTTGGCAGCTACAACTGAGAGAGCACCAAGTGCTCTGTGAGTTTTGGCACTCAGTTGCTCCAGAAGACTGAGAGACCCGAGACAGAGAGGGGAGCAGCACCTTCCCCTGCTTTCTATGGTGTCAACAGCATCAAGTAAATGCTTGGATTCTTTGCTTTTCCTCCTAGCTGCCTGATACTGCAGTCTTCCTTCTCAAAAGCCATATGATTGCTTAGAGAATAAGAAATGACACAGATTCAAAGAGAAATGGCAATATGATTTGTTTTAAACAAACCACCCTGGGAGTAATTTCCTTCTATTAAAAAGGTTTTCAGCACTTTTAGAACAAAGGTTTTATAGGGATACTTCATTGAGCCATTACATTTTTTCTCAAGGGTTTATTGCAATTCCTGGAAATCCTTTGAAATCTGGGCTGGGCTATTGCATGAATAAAAGAGACATAGTAGGGAGAAGCTAATGTGTGAAACATAGGACATCCTTTCCAAAGCCTTTCCTACTTTTGCATTAACATCCCCCAACACGAGCTGGCTGCACGTGCTGCTTTGGGGTGGGATAGAGTTTATTTCCTTATGTAGTTAGTATGAGGCTATAGATTGTGCTGATAACAGCTTTACCTATTAACCTGTTTTAATTTCAACCCAGGAGTTTTTTTACTTCTACTCTTCTGATTCTCCTCCCCATCTGCCTGGAGGGGCTGAGGGAGCAGCTGTCTGGGGCTTAGTTGCCAGCTGGAGTCAAACCACAACAGTGCAGCGTGGTACAACAGCAGGATCCAAGTGGACACTTTGCCCACATGGGGCTGCTATGAAGTGGTGGACAAGTGTTTATTTTATATTTAGTTATATTTAGTGAGGTACTTTGTTTGGTCAGTGAGGCCTCATAAAATGGATGGAGTCCATCTTGATTCTGCAGCCACGATGAATACCTTTCTTTACTACAGCAATATGTCTTGGTTTCACAATAATCTTCTCAGGTTTTAGAAGCCATAGATTGAAAAAGTATACATGTTTTCAACACAAACACTGGATTGGAAGATTAACAGAAGTTTTAAATGTCACCCTTGACATGTATCTCTGACAAAACTTCATTTGCAGCTTCATCATTCATTTGCCTCAGCAAACTGGAAGCTGAGTTTTTCCAGAACTTACTTCTTTCTCATTTTGGGGATAAATAATCTGGTGAAGACAACACTTACCTGACACAAGGAGATAAAGAAAACCCTAGACTTTAATTCCTTCTCTAATAAGTATTTTATTATTTAGACTGAATTTTACTCTCATGAACCAGGCCTTTATGAGAATCCAGGGCGCTGTTTCTGAATTGCTTTTGCTTTGATTTAAACAGCATTTTAAAGGAAAAGCCCCTGTTGAATTTTTCTCTTTTTTTTTCACCATTGTTAATGAATGATAATTAATGATCTTATATTGAGTGTCTGAACTCTCTGAGGGGAGGGTTTTCGTTTTGGCTGCCTTCCATAAGGGGGGCATGAGTATTTAAACAAGTTTACTAGATAATGTGGAGAGCAGGTGAGTGCTGTAGTGGAGGAGTAGGAAGAGAGGAATGGGGCAGGATAGGAATGTCCTGTACTCTTCTGTGAGGTGGATATCTTTTGAAACTACAGCCATGGAGATACAGTGCAAGGTAAATCAGAGTCACCAGTCCCCAGGGTATTCACTGATCTGGATGCTTTGATGCCCATTGTACTTTTGAGCTGACACTTTTACCTACCAAGTGTTTGGTGTATCTGAAGATGAAGGAAAGTGAAGAATTTGCAGCTGGCCCTGAACACAGACACAGAGATCTGAGGGATGTTACAACAGTATTAGCTCTGCTGCTGCTTCTGAGCTGGGAGTTTTGCCTCATTAGGAGCAAGAGTGAAGACAATCTATATACAATAAACAGAAATAAATCAGAAATGGGTGTTTTAGGCCACTATTCAGCTATTTCAAAAAACGTTCTTGTCATCTTGAATGGTTGCAGGAAAGCTGACATCACAAGCTACCTTTTTTCTTACTGATAGTAATTGAAATGGTCCCAAGTAGTTTGAGTTAACATTTATTTTAAATTAAACAAACAAACTGCTTTAAATAATTGATCTTTCACTTTTTCCACGTGGGAGGTAAGAAGAGATTTGCTGCAAAGAATTAGAAGGTCTTGTTGGTTTTCCTTCCATCTCAGCTAGTAACAAAACCTGTATTTATATACCAAGAAAGAAAAGAAAAAAAAAATAAAAGCCATGAAGAAATACTCTAATATTACACTGATTGTAGTTATCCCCTGCTTGCTGTTGCAGTTGCTTTGAGATTTTCATTTTAATTCCCAGGAACAAAAGGAATCTAGTGAAACTATGGGTTGGAAAGTACACCGAGGATCAAGCTACTCACAAGAGAAGTGACATTTTTACTGATATTATTAGCAATAGTATCAAAACAATATGGCCAAGATCTAAGCTAACAGAATTTCTCTGTGACAACCACTAGATATGTACAGGATGGGAGAAAATTCCTTTCCCCAGTCAGTGTGCAATAAAAATAACCAAGACTAACAAAGTAGACCAGGCAATGCTGGGGTTATGGTTGGACTTGATGATCTTAAAGGTCGCTTCCAAGCAAAACAATTCTGTGATCCTATTTGTGAGTTTTTCAGCCTGATATTTAGGCATTACAAACTAAGGCAGAGAATGGCTGAGTTGATGGAGAAAGGGCTTTCCCACTTCATAGGGAATCTACAGTTTTGGGTGCTTGCCATGCACCCTGCTCAGTTGTTTCAACCATAAGAGGTTCTCTTTCTCCTCTGCAAAGGGCAGAGGTGGCTGTAATTCTGCACAGTCCAAAGTATGGCATCTCAGTCTAACAACCATATGGAGCTGTGAGTGCAGATTAAAGAGAAAGGGCACATTTACCATGAGAGAGAGAGTCCAAGATGTTGTGAGGTTCCTGAGTAGAACTATTTCACGATGCTGCTCTTTTTTCTTCACAGTAATTCTGTTTAGAAAATCCTCTAACAAGTCCCAGTTCTCCAGGCACCAGACTACTCACCAACCACAGACTCAGACCAGTCTATTTGCTCTAACCAGGCCATTTTATACAGAGGCAGGAGGAAAAAAAAACCAACCCAGTGTCTTTTAGAAGTAATGAACTGAGATGATTTTCCTAGCAGTGATCAGCAGATCTGCTACCACTGAGCTGCTCTGAGGTGACTCAGACATTTGTGATTATCTGAAAATGTCCTTAAGCACTGACACCTGCAACAACACAGCCGTTCTCTAACCTTAGCCATTAACATTTACAAAAGCAGGGAAGATGAAGCTTCCAGGAAAGATGATGTCTAGTAACAGGCTACCACCAGCAGAACAATTCAGCCACTTTGTCCTCCATCTCCCTGTTTTAAAGTCTCCAGGAATGAACTTTGAGAAATTGTCCTTGACTGTTGCATAAAACTTGCAGGATAAAAAATTTAGCCGTTGCAGAATAGTCCTGAATTACCTAGTTTGGTTTTGTTTTGTTTTGTTTTTCCCCTCTGTGGGCAGAAAAACTTCCCAAACTATTTTGCATGAGCTCTAAACCCAAGAGCATCCTACCAGCTCCTTTTTCTAAGGCTGTAGTATTTTTCCAAGAGAATGGATGGTATTTGCTTTAGAAGCAGTTTGTTACATAATGTTTCAAAAGCCCAAGAACTGTGGAGAACAACTTACTGCAGCATTTGTGACTGGAGCTAGCAGGCTATGCCAGCAGAACTAATTAAGGGTGTTAATTTCCTATATTAGTGCTTGGCTTCTGGTGCTTCTCTTCACCTGTACTAACTGTAATTTGTGCAACTTCCTTTAGCTTTGCTTTAAAAGCTGTTTAAACCCCGAGCATCTCAGGAGCCTGCTGTAGAATACAGATACACTTTGTTGAATTGTTATCCTGTCTCCCAGTAAGAGAGCTTTGTACTGTTAATTACAGCCTGGAGCCATTGAATGCTACTGCTGTGTTAAAGTAAGTGGAAGGAATGCTCCATGTCTCTGAACACAGGCCACTGAGCATGATGGGTTCTTTATAATCTTGGTAATTCTTTTTTTGGGGGGTGATAATTTCACAATTCTTAAGCAACATTTTGTCGTATTAAGCGATGTGGTTGAAAGTCCTGCTTAATTATTGATGCACAGAGAGTATCACTATGGATCTAACCTGCTATTAGATGGTGACTTTTCTCCTGCACAATGAAAGTTTAAGCTTCGGGAATGGTGTGTTGATGAATTGATGCAGGGTTCGTTGCCAACACTCTCTTGAATATTTTATAAGGCAAGCAAATGATGGGAAAGAAAGCAGATTTTCCTTCTGGAAATTGCACCTTTTAACAATGACTGAAGCTAAAGGCAAGCTCTCTTATTCCTGAGAGAAAGGATTCATGTAAAGATCAGTTATTTTACTCTATCCTCTCTGACCTTTAGCACTGAGAGAATGGATCTGTCCTTCTCAGAGTATGCCTGACTGTTTTCCTATCGTTGTGAAAGCTGTGATGACTGACAACCTTGATCCCTACTCTCCTCTGTGTTAGCATATAGGAAGAACTGCTGATCTTTTTCTAGAGCCTTTCACAGCATAGCTGCTTGCTGCACAAACTCATGCTGAAGATGATCTGACATCAGTAAAACTGAAGCTTGAGAGATAAATGGATGGGTGTGCAAAGCGATTAGCTGCCCATTCTGTGCACAGAAAGGTAATTTCAGGGCTCTGGAAGACAGTCTTCCCCTGGGCCAGTGGAGTTTTAAGACAGTGAAGAAAACTGGAAAAGCTTTGAGCAGCTGGGGAGCTCTTCACACAAGGTATTCAGTGTCTTACATTAATCTTTTCCTACAGAGTGAAATGAATTTGAAGCCAAAACTCAGAGTAATGGGATCTTCAGCTGTGGCATCACCTAGAAACTGAGCATTAAAACATTCACTGTGGAAGAACTAATTCATTTTTGAGAGCTTCAGTTCTCCATTCCTGTTCTGTACATGGGGGGAATGGGCCTGAGCACTTGAAGAATGTTTCTTTCCACAGGGCAATTTATAAATGGTGTTGCTCTGCAGTTTACACTGAACAGTGGCATTTCCTCCAGAGGAGTCCCTCAGATCAGAGGAACCATAGGCTAGATCCTGCTCAGCAACCTCCTCCAAGGCTGCCCTTAGGCTCACACTGTGTCATGCAGAGATAGCAGCCTTGGCATGGTGTCCTGTCATCTGTATTTTGGATGGCATCATGAAGCCCAATAGTTGACACTTGTATAATTTTTTTCTTTGCCTGGCAGTGCTGATATTTTTACATGGATACCTGCTTTGAGAACAATGCACTGAAGATGAGGAGGTGATTTATTCTCCCATACTCATCATGGCAGACAAGCAGCACAAACCCCCTTTTCAGTTTCAACCCCAGTTTATCAGACATACCTGATAAGAGGTTGGAGATCTGAATTTTCTAACACATTTGCAGATTAGAATCAGGGAGAATCACAGTAATCTGCAAACTGAGGTGTTTGGCTGCATACTATGATACAATACCATTGCAATAACAGCATCAAACAAAAAACATAAACATGTCCATCCTTTTGAATTATATCATCTTTCAATCTGTGTCCAAGAAAATGTTCTCATCATCCATCCCCTCATCTCAGTACCCCCTGTGAAGAGATTATCTGGGAATGGGGAAGAACAGAAAGGCTAAGAGATCACAGTAAGCACAGGCTTGTGCTCTGTTGAGGCCATTCACAGACAAATTGGGTAATAACCTCTGTATTACATTTTTTATTCAGATTTTAACACATTCCATGTATCAAATTTTTGTAACATACCATTCAAGTCCAATTCACAGGCAAAGAGCTACAGCTTTGCCTTTTACTTTAAACACTGCTATGATTGCTAGATATTCAACACCCTGCTTATTTGATTTATAGAGAAATGCTGCTTTAATTTTTTAAGTCATAATTTAACTTTAATCTCTCTGGTTGCTGTTCCTTTGCAGAGACAGTATTGTATATCTCCATGCTTACACTGTGGCAAACTTGATTTAGAAATCAAGAAAGGAAAGGTGGGATATTTATTCCACTGTAGAGTGGAAACACAGGTCTTCTTCTGCATGTCCATTTTAACATTTTCTTCCTAGTGAAGAATCTGAAATCTGAGTTTGGACTAAACATTAAAATGACTTTGTGCACCTACACTTTAAAGTCTTGGAGTCAATAAGGATAATTCTTTAGAGATAAGCCTATTTTCCCTTGAAAATACTCCCTTCTGCAGTTTGGCTTGCCAACCTTACTCTGGAGGCTGAGAAAAGGATACAATGACAGAAAAGTAGCTCAAAGCTTTTTTTTTTTCCCTCTAATCATTGTATAATAAATCAGTTTTGAAAGAAAAGCTTATAAACCTTAATGGAAAAGAAAGCATTTTAGAACTAAGATGCTGTGTGCTAAGGAAGTTGGGTAACTTGGAGAGGGGAGGAAAAAAAGTCAAGAAAACTTAAGTCTCATTTCTATTTATGAGTTTTCCAGCTTGTGCATCCCCAGAAGAGAAAGTGTGGGGCAAGAAGCCCCTACCATGATATGTTTGCTCTCACTCTCATGCTCAGAGCCTGATGTCATATCCTGAAGTTAGAACTGGAGTTGGCAAGGCAGGATAGTTACAGTGGCTCAGTTTGAAGGAGGAACAGTGGCTGGACTGGAGATCTTCCTACCATCTGTGCAAGCTGTTGTCTTGTTGCTCCTGCTTTGTTTTGGCAGCACTGGGATCTGGATCTTAACAGTAAAGGCTAAGGGGGTATGGAAAGGAAATACAGATGTATTTGGGCTAGATGGTCATTGTAGGTCCTTTCCAACTGAAAGATCTATTCCATTCTATACCACAGATTCTTAATTCCAAATCCAGTTCTTCATGTTACTGCCTTTCTAGCCAAGCAGTGTCAAGACTGACCTACTTTAGAAATCAACATGAAAAATTCTTGCTTGAGAGCTATTATATATGTATCTATAAAAATTTAAACAAGAAAAATGAGTGCTTCAAAGCAGCATGTTTGATTATATTTAAATTCAATCTCTGTCTGAAAGAGATTAATTTTAAGCCTGCCCTTTTGAAGAGAAACAAACAAATATCCTCACAGAATAACCACAGGACTCTGGGTGTCTGAGATTCAGAACAGTTGAAATGGTATTTTCATTTGATAGATATGATCTGGAATTGCCCCTTCTCAGGAGTTTGGCTTGACTTGAAGCAGGAATTTTCCAGTGCACTTGGGGAGATCACTCTTGCTGCATCTACCTAGAGCCACCTCAGTTTCTGAAGGGTGTTTCTTTGGGGCATGGGTGGTTTAGGTGGCAAATGGCACTGGTATAGCCTGGCACATCATATGGTGAGACCCCCAGATGCCAGTCTTCAGCTGGCAGTGGCCTCTCTCCCTGCCATTCATACAACAGCAACAAGTGAATTTTGACCTTTCTAGACTGAGTTTAGTGATGGCACATGGCACACTGCAGTGTGTGGCACCAGACGTGTTGGCCCTCATCTGTCTCCCCAAGCTGCTGTGCCAAAGTTGAGGTGAACAAACAAAACCCAACTCATATAGGTATATATGGCAGATTGTGGTACTGCATCCTGTGTTAAAATATCCTAGCTTGGGAATTCCTTCTCTTGGTTGATTCCCAATAGTTTAAATATCACAGTCCTTGAAGCACTGTCAGCTTTAAAATAGGAAAGAAAAAAGAAGAAAAGGTAGAACTAACTTTTATCTCTTGTTTTGCTGTTAAGGAGCTGTACTGACTTGTGCTTCTACTGGTTAGGCTAGGCACTCATTTTTTTTATTATTAGTCTTAAGACATACTGTAGATGTCTAAAATAGACAGACAGGTTTGCCTCTTTTCCTGGGCATGTGTATTAATCTAAATAAATTATATACTTAAACTGTCAAGAATATAAATGCATATGAATCTGGACTGAAAGGTCTCATAAATATACTTCAAAAGTGGAGTTGAAGTTGTTGCTGGAATGTATATGGTGAAGTATCATATGTCAATATTGTCTGTAAGAAAATGAGTGAAATATAAAGGTAATAGAATATTTATGTAAAGTGCTTAAACTGCTTATATCCATTCTTTTTCATGTGTAAGCTTTTCTAACTGCTGTGTCTTCGTCACATTTTTTTGTATAATGATGACATTAGTGCCAGCCTTAGCTAACTGAAGTTAACACTGCTGTTTGGGTGGGAATTTAGATCAGCTTTCCAAAATCAGAAAGTTTAGCTGATGTTTCCTAGTTTAGAAACTGGGCTGGATATCTGGTGTGATGTGAGGTTATTAAAGAGGTTAACTGTAAAGAAGGCATTCTGGGCAGAAAGATTAAATTGTTAGATGCAAAGATGGATGTTTATTGCCTGCTTGCCTATGTTTTAATGACAATGAATTATCTTGGGAGGTTAAAATACAGTT